>PVKC010003838.1:0-37593 GCA_004027635.1 Crocidura indochinensis
AGTGTCAAAAATAAATAAGTTATGTAGTTAAATCCCAATTAGTAAATTTAACTAACTGTCCTCCAAATCCTCGACAAGTTCTCAGATAGCATGTGCTATCTGCCCTAAAATCACATGTTTTATCAGTCATTAGACTGATCCAGAAATATAAGTATATTCAGAAATATACGATGTCTAATCAAAATTTAACAAGAAGATATTTTTCTACCAAATAAAACTAACACAGTTAGTCCTTCTTTAAATGCCATAATTTAAAATGTTTTGAAATTTTTGCATCTCTGTATCTTTGCATTAATTTAAATAAAGGAAAATCCATATAACATCATAGTTTTAACTTACCTAGAGAAATCAGAAAAGTAGTTTTGAGAAGAGGCAAAACGACAATGCAGATTTCTTAATTCTATAATCTATGTAAATTTAGCTTTTATTATACACAAACTTATTTTAGGTAAAAATTCTTTACTGGAATTTTCTGGAAAGGATATTGCTCTACTTTTCTATTAATAGTAGCTCCTCTTTACAGCAAAACTTTAGCCTGAGACCAGGGCATCAATAATGAACTATCTACCCCAAAACTCAGAATGAGAGTCTGGTACAGGATGCATATAGGTGCTGAGCATGAGTATATATCTGTTTCTTCTCAACAGTTAGTAACAGTGATTTTCAAGTGTTTTATACCTGCAGATGGGTAAACTAGAAAAACACTTTATGGTCTACTGATGCACTAGTATAAACAGTAATATTTACAGTAGTATTTCCTTATGATACTTAAAATCTAATACAAAATAAAAACCAAGCATTAAGTAGCAGTAATTTTTTCTCCTGGACCAACACCAGCCTGTGGGTCAGTGGTTTTTAACCACTTCTCTATAAAGAATTTAATTTAAGTTTCTCTGTCCAATGTGGGAGAAGAGAGAAAGTGACCTGAGATACTAGTCTTCAAATACTATACAGGACTTCCTTCATAATCAGTATATTGTTCCTACTTAGCTTGTGAATGTCCTGTGTAGAACACAGATGTGAACAGGGGGAAATAGTTCCATTATATTCCCCTATTATATAAAGAGTTTTATATACTTGTATAGTTTTTTTTTGGGGGGGGTCACACCCGGCAGTGCTCAGGAGTTACTCCTGGCTCCATGCTCAGAAATTGCTCCTGGCAGGCACGGGGGACCATATGGGGCACCGGGATTCGAACCGATGACCCTTTGCATGAAAGGCAAACGCCTTACCTCCATGCTATCTCCCGGGCCCCTACTTGTATAGTTTTAAGAAACACTTAAAATTTCCATAAATTTAATTAAATTTTCATAGAAGGAGATCATTGAAATTTGTACTTTTTGAAACCATTTCAGACAGTTCTTATTGCTGTCCATCATTATTCTGTTGGTATGATTATCCACTTTCTCTAAAAGTTAAATATATCAACTGTAAGGTGTAACTTCTAACTACCATATCCTTTAATGTAGTCCCAAGTATATTCATACTAGAATGTGTAACTTAATAATTCCTTTTTTAATATGGTATTTGATACTTTGGACATTTTGTTGAATACTTGTGAACTTTATTTCGCAATAGAAAATGAAAAATTTAAAATAATAGTATGAATAAAATTTTGCATAATACTGGGAGAGGATTATTAAGCAAGGGAAATACTAGCACTTATATAACTTGATATTGTTTTGGACAGGAGAGCCAGTATAATAAGTTAGCCAAGTTAAGAATAGATAAAATGTCCCTCTCTGCCCGTGCTTTTTAATAACCTCTACAAGTAATTGGTGCATAGCTATGCTAGGTTTCCAAATTCCTGATTCATGATAGAAATATGTGCCCAAATAATCTCAGGAAGAACTTCATTTAAATTGTATGCTTAAAATGTATGTAGATTATTTCCAGTAAATTCTTTCAGGTTTGTAATATAAATGTATAGTGCCTTCACCTATCCTAAAGGAAAAATACTCTTTTTTTTGGGGGGGGGGTCACACCCGGCAGTGTTTAGGGGTTACTCCTGGCTCCATGCTCAGAAATTGCTCCTGGCAGGCACGGGGGACCATATGGGGCACCGGGATTCGAACCGATGGCCTTTTGCATGACAGGCAAACGCCTTACCTCCATGCTATCTCCTGGGCCCCGGAAAAAATACTCTTATTCTGTGTAGCTACTAGGCAATTAGGCCCTGAATATGTGCAGAATATTTTCAAGTAAAGAATCAAGAGTGAAAGAAATTTAATGACCATATATGATTTAAAGTCTATATTCTGAACTGGTACCCAAGCATCTGCAATACTTAGAAGATTGATTCTCATGTACTTTTGATGGAAAATTATTAAGACAAAAAATTCTACAGGGGCAAAGAGATAGTACAGAGGGGAAAATACTTGCCTTGCAATTCTAGTCCGGGGACTCTATAGTTAGGATGTCTAATTCTTTTTGGGCACACCTGGTGACACTTAAGGGTTACTCCTGGCTATGTGCTCAGAAATTGCTTCTGGCTTGGGAGACCATATGGGACTCCAAGTATCAAACCAAAGTCCTCCTGGGTCAGCCATGTGCAAGGCAAATGCCCTGTTGCTGCACTATCACTCGTGCTCCGGATTTCTAATTCATAATTGCTTATAAGTTTCTAATGCATTATACATTGACCTTTCCTCAAATACTGAGAGATAGGCAATTCCAGGAAAGAATGGCACAAGGCACTGGCACTATGGCTACCTTCAAATGCTATACTCTTCATCCAGCTCTTCTGGGTCACCTGGGATGAAGTGCTTAATGAGTATTACTGTTTTCTTTGGTAAAATATGAATCTAATGCTTGCATCACAGAATTAAAAAAAATGGGGAAGTAGGACCAGAGATAGAATACAGTGGATAGGGCATTTGCCTGGTACACAGCCGGCCCAAATTTCATCTTGGGCATCCCATATGATCCCCCAAGCATGCAGGAGTAATTTCTGAACATAAAGCCAAGAGTAACCCCTGAATGCCACTGAATGTGGTCCAAAAAGAAAAAATAAATAAGCAAATAAATAAATAAGGAATCAAA
Source organism: Crocidura indochinensis (assembly GCA_004027635.1). Lineage (NCBI taxonomy): Eukaryota > Metazoa > Chordata > Mammalia > Eulipotyphla > Soricidae > Crocidura > Crocidura indochinensis. Next base: position 3,043 of record PVKC010003838.1, read on the forward strand.
TTTCTAAAATTATTAGAAATTTCACAGTTGTTATTAGTTGCCTCTTTTCTTTCCTTGGATATACTTGGTTCTTAAATTTCAAGTCAAATTTTCCTTCATCAAGTATAGCCTTTTCTTATCACAGTATGAGTCTATGACCAAGGAACTTAGTTCATTAGGTAAGGGAAAAGGAGTTCGAGACTGCCCTCCACTGGGCATCATGCTTAATTATGTTAGAGAGAGGATTGAAAGCCAACTTCCAGGTCTTGATAGTTTGATTTGCATTGCACAACCAGAAGGTGTCAATTACAGTTTCTAAGAGCAGGTGGTATAAAATACTGACATAAATACATTGTTTTTCCTCCTGGGTAATCTTAGGTGCAGTCCTCAGGAATGAGAGTGTCTTTAGGCTGGAAAAAGAGGCTTAATAAAATTAGTTGTAAAGTATTTACCTTGCTTTCTGAAAAGTAGAGAAATAGAGAAATAGGAGAGTGAGATTTCTTCCTAAATTTGCTTTGTAGAATTCACTGATAAAGGTATCTAAGGTAGGAGGTTTCCTTCCAGTAAACTAGGAATTACTGATTTTAAGAGTCTGGGTAGAGGGGAGAGAACACAGCAAATAAGGCATTTGCCTTGCCAACCAAGGTTCAATTCTTAGCATCTATATAGTTAAGAAAAATTACTTACATTCTAGAAAATATAGTTAAAAATTTAAGATACTTGCCTTATATCCAACCAGTTCCAGTTTAATACCTAGTACTATGTAATCCACTGAGCATCACCCGAAGTAACCCTAATACTGAGCAGAATCCCCAAGAACTGCCAGGTGTAGCCCATATCCCCAATAAGAACAACAAAAAGCATTTAGAATAATTTTCTCTACATAGCTATATTTTTCTAATTTGTTTTAACTTTGTTTTCTTTTACTTTTTTTTTTTTTTTTGGTTTTTGGGCCACACCCAGTTACGCTCAGGGGTTACTCCTGGCTATGCGCTCAGAAGTTGCTCCTGGCAGGCACGGGGGACCATATGGGAACTGGGGGATCGAACCGTGGTCCGTCCAAGGCTAGCACGGTAAGGCAGGCACCTTACCTGCAGCGCCACCGCCCGGCCCCCATTAACTTTGTTTTAAAATGTTTCTTGGTTTTATAATTATGTCAATATTTATGTTCTACAAGTTGAAAATAGTTTAATTTCTCTTTATAGCCTTAATAATTTCACTTTAAGACTGGTATTTTGTTTGTTTGTTTGAGGGCCACACCCACCGGCACTCAGGGGTTATTCTATGTGGTACACTCTGATATTGCTCCTAACAGGCTCAGGGGATCATATGGGATGCGGGGTATCGAACCAGGGTTTGTCCTGGGTCAACAGAGTGCAAGGCAAATGCCCTACCACTGTGCTAGCACTCAGCCCTGAGATTTGGTCACTTAAATAAAATACTAGGCCCCAAGTTTGGTCTATGGGTATCACCTAAGTGCCAGGCTCAAAAAAAGACCACATCTTTTTGGCCAGACATTAAACTGTCCTCTGAGGTGGGCATTTTCTAGTTAAGTCTTATTTGCAGGACTGATTGCACCCTAACAAGTGAATGAGGAATGAGGGAATGAGATTAGGCCCTATAGTAACTCTTTAACTGTAGGAAGATAGTTTCGAGGCTGCTTCCAGATGACTAAACATATTAGAAAGAGCTACAGTAGATGTAAAAAGACTATTACTGCATCTTGGAGGTTGATGCCATGGGCCAGTCCTTTGTCTTTAATAGAGAGATGCAGTCATTACTGAAATTAGAGCTATCCTTCACAATATTTGCATTTTGTGAGCCTGGGGCTAAATCTTCTTTGAAAGTAAAAATGGTTTTTCAGCACATACCATTTTTATCCGCTCTCCCTTCCACAGAGAGACAGTGACACAGATAAAATTGGTAGTTCATCCTACTTGCCAGGCATAAATTGTTACTTGCTCTTTCCAGTAGGAGGGACTCTTTCCTGAGCTGCTTTTAAATATGTGCCAGGGAAGAGATAAGTTCCAGTGATGTCTACAGGAACAGAGGCCACAAGAGGCAGTTCTGTTTTCTGAAGCAATTTACCCTTCAAGTTCTAGAAAGCCAGGGCTTCTCCAGGTTTCTAGAAAAATCCCAGATAACTGTGTGGGGAACCCGCTGCACCAGGTAGAAAGCAGGGGTGTGGCGAGGTGGGACCTTGTGGAATCCTCATAGCAACTCATGAAGGACTAAGCCCAAGGATTATAGTTCAATGAGCTGTGTGCTTTGTAAATAGGAGGCCCAGCTTTGCAATGATCCAGCACTGCAGCGTTCCCAGAGCACTTCCAGGAGCAGATCCCAAACTGAGGCCCAGGAGTAGGCCCTGAGCACCTCTAAATTAACACCAAATTAATTAAAGACCTGGTCAACTACCCTCAGTCATAGTCTTGAAGTAACATTCTAGATTTTAAACTCAAATCAGCCTGACAAAATGCTCAAATACCCCCAAATTTGAATGTGATTTTGTTTATTTAATAACTATTATGATATTTTTATGTCTGTCTCATTAATAAATTGTTGCGTTAGACTCAATTTTTCTGAAACATGCTTTTAAACTGAGATGCTTGAGAACATGCCTGCCTCATGAACTGATATTTATTGCCAATAAGCATTTTAATGGAGATAGTGGCTTTTGTATCTTCATTTCAGTAGCTATTTTTATTTTCTCTAAATTGCTTTTGGACTTGTATCTTCTCTAAGACTTAATCATAGTTACCATTATAAGTTAATAAAGCAAATCCTCACCTTGAAGAAAACACCACAGACTTGTAAAAATTAAACAAATACTCACTTTTTTGGGGGGCTCACACTCGGCAGTGCTCAGGGGTTACGCCTGGCTCTACACTCAGAAATCGCTCCTGGCAAGCTTGGGGGATCATATGGTATGCTGGGATTCGAACCACCGTCCTTCTGCATGCAAGGCAAATACCCTGCCTCCATGTTATCTCTCCAGCCCCAAATACTCACTTTTTAAAACATACTACGTTGCTGAGTTAAGGCAACCAGAAAAGGCAGCACCTATCTTTATTACAAATATTATGATAGGGGCTGGAATGTTAGTATAGTGAGTAGGGCATTTGCCTTGTATGTGGTCAATCCCAGTTAAATCCTCAGCATCCCATCAAGTCCCCCAACCACTGCCAGAAGGCAAAGCCTGAGTAACCCCTGAGCAAAGCCAGGTGTGGCCTCCAAACCAAAAAATAGTTACGTAGTTACAAATAGTTTAAGAATCATATTTGAGATATAGATTGCTAATACTTACCAGGGACTAGGAAGATTATTATTTCTAGTTATTGAAGTGATACCAAAGATATACTTGGGAGTTTCCTGGGAGATAGGCTATTTGGAATATGCTAGGCTTTGAGCTTTCTCAAGGTAGTACTTGTCAATCCTACTCTGATTTGCCACTTAGAAACAGAAGTTTCCTAGAATTACTCTAATATTTTTCTTTTGTAATTTTTTGGGGGGTCACACCCGGCAGTGCTCAGGGGTTACTTCTGGCTCTCCGCTCACAAATCACTCCTGGCAGGCTCGAGGGACCATACGGGATGCCAGGATTCGAACCACTGTCCTTCATTTTTTTTTTTTTTTTTGGTTTTTGGGCCACACCCAGTGACGCTCAGGGGTTACTCCTGGCTATGAGCTCAGAAGTCGCTCCTGGCTTGGGGGACCATATGGGAACCGGGGAATCCAACCGAGATCCATCCTAGGCTAGTGCAGATAAGGTAGGCACCTTACCTCCAGAGCCACCGTCCGGCCCCGAACCACTGTCCTTCTGCCATGCAAGGCAAACACCCTGCCTCCATGCTATCTCTCCAGCCCCTTTCTTTTGTGATTTAAGATGAATCAAATTATACCTAAAAGTGAACTCTAATATTATACTTAAAAATCTCTAAAATTATACTTAAAAGTGGACTTATTTTTAAAATGAGTTGTAGTCATATACATGTAACTTTCAGGAAAGCTATCTGCAAGAACATTAGACTTGGCCTGTTTAGACCATTTTAGAGGTTTTGTTTTGTTTTATTTTGTTTTTTAATTATAACTTACAAATCCCAAGGGGCTAAATAGGTTATAATCTTGCCTTCCACTCCATTTCCATAGTCTGAGCCTAAAATAAACACTTCTATACTGCATTCAGAATAAAAATAAATACGTCCTAGTCACATAATTGAGAAAAATTTGTTATAGTCAGAAACACTGATTAAGTGTAGTTTTTAAACATGGTTATTTGTGCACTTTTCCCCAGTTATTACAGTTTTTTTTTTAATTGTGCAAGTGCTGAGATTTTTACTCTAAAGTACGGTATGAATGTTAGGGGTTTTTTTTGTTTGTTTTTTTTTTGTGGTTTTTGGGTCACACCCGGCAGTGCTCAGGGGTTACTCCTGGCTCCATGTTCAGAAATTGCTCCTGGCAGGCACAGGGGACCATATGGGGCACCGGGATTCAAACCGATGACCTTTTTCATGAAAGGCAAATGCCTTACCTCCATGCTATCTCCCAGGCCCCCAGGGTTTTTTTTTTTAACAAGTGTTTGACTTTTAAGTCATAAGGCATCTCTTGCAGTACTTTTAGATGTTAAACAGACTATGGACATGTATCTAGATAAATATTGAATTCAATTAAAATTTAGAAATAAAAATTATTTTAAATTTATTATGGATTTTTCCCACCCACAATGTTGAGCATCAATTAACTTTTGGAAATACTGTGGGAATACTTTGTGGGGAACCTGACTTATTATATATGCAAATCCTTTGGAGTTGCTTTGAAATGCAAATCACTTTAAAACTAATTAGCCTTTGACCTATGCTAATTCCAAGTCAAAAAATTAATTCCCTAGTGACTGGAAATATTGTTTAAATGAGGGCTCAGCATGCTAATAGAAATTGCCTACTTTTATAAATAAATTTCTGTTGCATCCAAGTCATCAAACCTACTCATTTATGTATTTATGTATTATCTATGACACTGTGACAAAAGAGCTGAGCTAACTGATTGACAACAAAAAACATATGGTCATGGAAGTCAAACTTAATATCCTGCTAGGAATAGTTTGAGGATGCTTATATTAATAACAAATAACAATTTTTAATTATAATAATAAATTGTTAAATATATTTTCTCTCTCTCTTTTGAGTAATACTCAACAAGTCTCAGGGATTCCTCTTGGTTCTACACCCAGAAATTACTTCTTGTGGCTCTGGACCATATGGGATGCTGGGGATTAAACCCGGTCAGTCAAATATGTAAGGGCAAGCTCTATTTGTGGTATTATCACTTCAGCAACTATTCTTACAAATTTATATGTGAGAGCACTCTTCAGCAATATAAAGAAATAAATTAGTAATAAATGTAACAATACACTAGTATTGAGTTTTTTCACACCCAGCAATGCTCAAAAGTCATTTCTGATTGTGCTCAGGTTAAAGTGCTTAGTATCAAACCCAGTCTTCCTACCTACAAGGTATGTGCTCAGGTATTTGTACTATCCCCCCAGCCTTTACATGCAACACTATGAGTTAATCCTTAAAACACTTTGAATACAGTATCTCATACAAAAGAATACAAACTCTTGATCCATGTATAAGAAATGATAAGGACTGGAGAGTACAGGGGGAAAGACTACTTCCTGCCCTGCACGGGTTGAACTGGTTTTCTTTTTTTTGTTGTTTTTTTTTTTTTTTTTTTTTTTTTGGTTTTTTTTTTTTTTTTTGGTTTTTGGGTCACACCCGGCAGTGCTCAGGAGTTACTCCTGGCTCCATGCTCAGAAATTGCTCCTGGCAGGCACGGGGGACCATATGGGGCACCGGGATTCGAACCGATGACCTTTTGCATGAAAGGCAAACGCCTTACCTCCATGCTATCTCCCGGGCCCCTGAACTGGTTTTCATCCCAAGCACTACATATGGTCTCCAAGCAATACCAGGAATGGCTCCTAAGCACACAGCCAGAAGTAAGCTCTGAGCACTGCCAGATATGGCCTTCTAAACAAACAAGCAAATGAACAAAAAACTTTAGAACAAACAAAGCTAATCTTCAGTGAGGAAAAATAATAGAATAGTTGATGCTGGTTGGTAATATATGAAAAATAACTTCTGTGAGGAATTTGAGGGATTGGGAGCTGATGAAGGGAAAGAATAAGGCAACTGGACAGATGCATACGAAGGGAAATATATATATATCATGAAGTTGAGAACTTAGGGTTCTCACCATTACCCAGAAAGTGAAGGGGTCAAAGAACAACCCAGGAAAGGGGTCCCACTGGGCATCTCTGAAAATCTATGGAGTGGAGAGCACCAGACTTTGGGTCTTATCAGAAGACTGACTCCTCAATGGCCACCAGATTTTTCACAGAGTAGGCAATCCATGTAAAATGTGCTTGTTTTGTTAAAGATTTGTATTTGGCACTATAAGACTTTTGAGTGAACAGATATCAGCCTGCATTGGGAAAAAAAAGAACTTAGGAGCAACTACTTCTTCAACTAGTTTATACAGCATCTGAAGAATGTTTGAAGTGATAATAATGTACAATTCTGTGTTCTGACAGAGCTCAGGCTACACAAGTGAATGCATGTGTTGAAATTCGTTATACACCTAATATAGGAACATCTTACTGATGTTGGGATATACCTATGTTTGTTATAAAGCTTTCAATTTTGCTTTATTTGAAATTTTTCTCATGAAATATTAAAGAACATTTAGGGAACTAAACCACTTGACCAGAAAACATAGAAGCCTTTGAATATGACCACTAGAAACTGTTATTTTGTAGAAACCTGATTCGTCATTTAATCGTTTAACTAAAGATTGTGTGCTTGATGATTACAGGGTGAGTCCCTCTGCCATCAGGGATTTAGCCACAATATCATCTCTTGACTCCGCCGACAGAACGCTCTTAATTGAAGGCCATGTAGAATTAAAGAAAGAACTAGAGAGACAGGAACGTCATCTATTCTTGTATAATGATTTATTAGTTGTTGCTAAGATCAAGTAAGTATAATGTACACTAGCATTATACAATGGTATTACTACTAAACAGCCTTTCTACCCAAAAATTACTGTTAAGAATATCTATAAGCAAACAACTCCATGTCTAGCCAAGATCTGAAGTAAATTTTATGTTGTATTTTTGCAGAAAATTTATTTCTTTTTTTTATGTAGAAAATTTATTTCAACTGTTTATTCATTCAAGTATTCATCTGGGTTCCTGCTATATGTTATGATATAAATATAAGGGTTCAATGAAGAAAGTGACACAAAGTCATTAGTATTTGACTCTCTGTTGACTTATTTCTCTCCTTCTGACTTCTGAACATGGTACATTCTAGTTTCATTCATGACACAGTGCAGGGTTTTATCTTTTCTTAGAGCAGCCTAGTATTCCATCTTGTACATATACTAAATATATTCCTTAGCCATTCTTCATGGCTACTCTTTTATGCTTTTCCACATTGTCTTTCTTAGGGTACAGAGCTCTGTGGTCAGTCTGGAGGTAGACAAGTAGACAAGCAAACAAGAACAGCTTACTGACATAATATATTCAATGTACTTTAATAGTTACTATATTTATATTTACTTTGACAAACATTGAACTTTTCTTTTTTTTTTTTTTTTTTGGTTTTTTGGGCCACACCCAGTGACACTCAGGGGTTACTCCTGAGCGCATAGCTCCTGACTTGGGGGACCATATGGGAACCAGGGGATCGAACCACGGTCCGTCCTAGGCAAGCGCAGGCACCTTCCCTCCAGCGCCACCGCCCGGCCCCACATTGAACTTTTCAAAAGGAAATAGTTTTACCTTTTGGTGGATTTTTCCCCTAGCAATAAGAACAAAACTTGGAGTATAAGACCCCTGGTTTTCTATACTGTAAGTCATGTTTTTGTTCTAAATATTTCTAGCATCAAAGTGATTTATCTGACACCTGTATTTTTTTAGAAAATGTTTATATAGAGTTACAAAAACACAAAAATGGTTCTATAAAAATATTTTTATCTCTTCTCTAAAATTACTTTTTGAAATATATTGGCAGTCTGTGCCTACCTCTTTTTGATTTATTATTTTTTCATAATGTCTTTATTTAAACACCATGATTACAAACATGTCTGTAGTTGGGTTTCAGTATTATAAAAAAATGCCTTCATCAGTACAACATTCCTGCCACCAATGCCCTCCATCTTCCACCTCCCTCACCCCCTGCCTGTATTTGAGACAGACATTCTATCTCTCACTCATTACCATTTTCATAATAGTTGTTATTGTAGTTATTACCTCTCTTACTACACACTGAATGACTCTTTCTCACATAGGTCTTCTCTGTTTGCTACGTTTGTTTTTTGTTTGTTTGTTTGTTTTCGGGGTTTGTTGTTTTGGAGCCACACCTGGCAGCGCTCAGGAGTTACTCCTGGCTCTGCACTCAGAAATCGCTCCTGGCAGGCTTGGGGGACCATATGGGATGCTGGGAATCGAACCCAGATTCGTCCCGAGTTGGCTGCATGCAAAGCAAATACCCTACTGCTGTCCTATCACTCCAGCATGTTTTTGATTACTCTTTATGTCGCAAATTTTTTATGAAATGACAAGATCTTTATCTACTAATACAATACTTACCTAAGAAAGTTAGTTCATGAAAGATTATTTTGAGAATTTGCACATGAATTAGGAATATTAAAAACTGGGTGACCTAAGTTTTACTCTAAGTGGGGATGGGACATGAACTCAAATCCCTTAAGACAGAATATTTGAAGAGAAGATTTGAGTGTTCATTCTTCATCCTTATTTTTGGTTTTTGGTTTTATTTGTTTTTTGGGGGGCCATATCCAACAGTGCTCAGGAATCATTCCTGGCAGGTTTGGGGGAACATATGCGATGCTGAGAATTGAACCAGGGGGGCCGGGCGGTGGCGCTGGAGGTAAGGTGCCTGCCTTACCGGCGCTAGCCTTGGACGGATCGCGGTTCGATCCTCTGTGCCCCATATGGTCGCCCAGGCCAGGGGCGACTTCTGATCGCATAGCCAGGAGTAACCCCTGAGCGTCACTGGGTGTGGCCCAAAAACAAAACAAAACAAAAAAAAAAAAAGAATTGAACCAGGGTAGGACCACATGCAAGGCATATGCCCTCTCTGCTGTGCTATCACCCTGGTCCCTCATCCTTATTTTTTTCTTTTATTTAAACACTGATTACAAAGCTGTTCATGATTTTTTAACTTACAGTGTATGCTACCATTCATCCAAGAACATTTCCCACCACCAAAGCACTAGTATTCCTCATTAGTTTTCCCTCGTCCTGTTATTTTTTAATACTGCAACCATACACAAATTTGAGCAATTTTTCAGAAAACTGCTTGTATGATCATTTTCATAGCAAACATAAGAGTTACAGATCCTTCCTTCTAATAAAAAAACATTTCTTTCCGAAACACCAAACAGTTGAGAAAGTAAAACAAGCACCCTGTAATAGCATATGTCTTTCTGTTAACTTCTTACTACTGGATTGAGGATTTGCCTGTATGCTGCATGGTTTTATTTGTTAAAACAATCTTCTCTTTGAATCACTTCATTGATAAATTCACTGCCTTACATTTTATTTTTCTTCAATTCATTCTCATACTCTACTTGGAAATTGGCTCTTATTCCTTCCATTGATACCCAAAAAATAGATTAAAAAAAACACAAAAACCTATTTCATTTTGTCCACAGTTAGAAAGCTCCTTGGATATTAATTAGGAGCTAGCTGGTAATCTAGGTATTGTATTGATCTAGGATAAGGATCTCCAGAACATCTTTTTTACAGGTCAGTGTAGATAGAAATTCCAACACAGAATCTGTAATAGCTGCTAATGCAAGACATGGCATTAGGCAAACAATTACAGACATATGTCAACATACCATGGCTTCCCAGAGATTGGTAGTTAATAGTTTTCTATTGCCTAAAGAACTGTCAAGAAATAAAATATTTTTAAATAGAATTGTTTCATTAAATCCATCCAAGAAGATTCACGGTGATTTGGTAAAAAAAAAAAAAAAAAAAAAGTATTGAATTCTAGGCAAGATGCTAGCTACTGTGCCACTATCTGTGTTCTTTTATAACTTTATAGCCAATTATTTTTCATTTTATAAATGCTATTGGAATTTTTTTTTACATATTCTAGGAATTACAAGACTTTTTAGGGCACTTTTAGATAAATTACCTTTGATTTTATTGAAACTTTCAGTATTTTTTCATGTGGTTCTGAATGAGAAGAAAACAAGTTTCCCTGGGCATTCTCTCCTGCCTGTTTAAGTTTCATTTCGTTAGTGTTAGTTACATCTGTGAATTAGATCAAAAGACAAGGTGATTTTAATATCAGGATTCTAAAGTTAGGAGGAGAGGTATTAGGGAGATTATTGTCAGAAATTTCATTGCTGGACTAGATTACCTTTTCAGTCCCCAGAGATGAATATTTATGTAAACTCTACTTAAATATAATTTGTTCTGACTTCTTTTTTCTTCACTTTAGTCTTGGCCTCTGCTTTTAGGCTGTAGTATGCTTTTTTCGTTTGTGTTTTATTCTAGCCAAAATGCAAGGGGTGAACAAAAAAATCTCTAAAAAAAAATAAATCTTAAATAATCTTTGCTTTTTTAATGACCATTTAGGTAGAAATTCTTTAATCCTAGGTAATATTTTTAATATATGGTTCCTAAGAGGAATATTTCCATTCAAAATAAGTGTATTTTGAATATTCTGTTCACTGGCTTAATCTTCTTGGAAGGAAGTATGTTTTAAATAAACTATGATTTCCTTTTAACAGTAATACATTTAAATTGGTTTTGATCCTGGGGCCAAAGAGACAGTACAATGGATAGACCCTTGACTTGCACATGGAGAGATGAGATTCAGTACTCTACATCCCACATAGCCCCCCAAAGTCTGCCTGGAGTAATTCCTGAGTGTAGAGCCAGGAGATCACCAGGTGTGACCCAGAAAACTATATAAATAAGTAAAATTAATTTTTGATACAAATGTAATGCTCAACATATTGAAAAATAAAATAGCCATTTCATGGCAATTTTCTGCATGAAGTCATGCATGAAATCCAACACATCTGCAACACATCAACTATTTCAAAGGCTGCCTTAGACCCATTAAAATTTACTGTGCTTGGGGCCGGGCGGTGGCGCTGAAGGTAAGGTGCCTGCGCTAACCTAGGGCGGACCTCGGTTCGATCCCCTGGTTCCCCATATGGCCCCCCGTGCCTGCCAGGAGCGACTTCTGAGCGAATAGCCAGGAGTAACCCCTGAGCATCACCGGGTGTGGCCCAAAAACCAAAAAAAAAAAAAAAATTTACTGTGCTTGACTACAAAATAATGACGAGGACTTTATTTGGCCCTGATCCTTAAAATCTACCCCCCTTTTATCACAGAAGCTCCATTCAATTTTAGAAAATCAAATAACAAAAAGTCCTGTTTGGTTTTTATCTTCCCAGGTATAATAATAATTTTAAGATTAAATATAAAATAAAATTGTGTGATATGTGGATGACTAATTGTACAAATGAAGCTGGAGAACATAATATCAACATGACAAAATCTTTTATCATTGGATGGCCTGTGGTCAATTTTATAGCTACATTCTGGTAAGAACTGTAGTTTTCCCTGTATTTATGTAGTTGACTGCTATGAAAGTTGATTTTTTACAGTGTTTCTAGGACAGAATAAATGGAGTTCTTCATTTTGTTATTCTCATTTTATAAAGGCAAATATTATTTTTGATTGTGCATGAAACCTGTAACATCTCTTTTGATATACACCTTTGATTTGCCCAAAGTGCTCTTGTAATGTGAAAATTAATAGTGAATATGGAAAACTCTTGGAGTCATTTTTCCTGTGCAGTGACATTTACAGGGGACACAAGTGGTCACAGATTGGGGGCTTCACTCCAGTATCCCTAGTGTTTTGCAGATGAGCCTTTTAAATTATTCTTTTCTGATCACTGAGATAGAACTTCACTAAAGCATTTTACAAAATAGTTCAATTAGGTTGGAACTGTACTCCCAAATTTTATAGAAGTCGTTTTTAATCATAGAGACTAAAATACTGTTACAAAATAATTGATTGCCTGAATTGTACATCACATTCTGATTTGGTAAGTAGGAGGATGTGACAATCAGAAGCCAATTTATCCCAAGGGGTCAATGTTAGATTTCCAAGACTGTTTATTCCAAAGCTGGGTTGAGGTTGCAGAATATATGACTAGTAAATCTTGATGCCTTTATCCTGAACCTGCTCAGTTAGAGCATTTTGTTTCATAATAAGTATACCCAAATTCAGACTTCTGATCTTAAACAATTACACTTTCTTAACCCATTCTAGCATTTGTTTTTCTCTCCAAAGTTGCTGTCATATGCACAGCATATTTTTATTTGAAGAGGGAATGTGGGCCACACACAGTGGTGTTCAGGGGCTACTCCTGACAAAAACCCAGTTTTTTTCTGAATCATAGAAACAGAATACAGAGACATATTCACTGCAGGCACTGGAAAGTGAGAGGGAAGTCTTAAGGGAGAATAGGGAAAAGGAAACTGAAACATATATACATATGTATATGTGTATATATATACATATATAAGGGAAACATAAGGGAAACTGAAATATATACATATATACATATATACATATGTATATTATGAAAGTATGTATATGTGTATATGTATATGTATATGTATGTATGTAGACTCTAGCCAAGTCCTCAGGACAGGATATAATCAATATCTTTAGAAGCAAAAGCTAAATGATGAAACTGTTGCCCACCATAGGTGAGAGAGGTTTACAGCAGTTGTTATTATAGTTACCTCTGTTGGTGAAAGTCACTTGAAGTAAATGTAAAGATTAGTGAAATCAGTAGAGAAGTAAAAAGTATTGAGGCTTATCAAGTTAGTTGTACATTAAGACATAAACATGGGGTGGGGAGACATAAACTTAGACCCTGTATTACAAGTAAAATAGAAATCATATTAAATATGTCCAGAACTAGATCGATCTCTTGACATACAAAAACCAGGATAGAGAAAAGAAATATAATCAGTAGAGGCTAATTCTGAGAAGAATCATATTTGGAAATGACCAGAAAGAACTTTATAGCAATTATTATTGCTTATACCTTCTTTGGTGAAAGCCAACTGATATAGGAATGTAAATTAGAGACTCAGCAGAGAAATAGAAAATATTTTTTAAAGATCTAAATGAGAATTTTAGAATTGGAAACTACAGTATCATACACATTAGGTGGTTTGACTCCCATGTCTTGGGCCCTAAAAGAAAGTAAAAGCTTCTATGAATTAAAAAAAAAAAAAGTTGACTCTAAAGAAAATAAAAAGGAAGAAAAAGTCCTCTGTGTAAAATTAGTTTAGAATGAAAATTAAAGAGGAAATATCTAATGAATTTAAAGATACATCAATACAAATTTCTTTTTTTAATATATTTTATTTAAACACCTTGATTACATACATGATTGTGTTTGGGTTTCAGTCATGTAAAGAACACCACCCATCACCAGTGCAACATTCCCATCACCAATGTCCCAAATCTCTCTCCTCCCACCCATAGGAAAAAAATTAAATTTCAGACCCTTGTTAGAAAGTGCCAAAATATATAACATATTTCTGATTAGGACTCCAAAAAGATGAAAGGAAATGAAGTACTAATTATTTGAAAAAATAATGGTTAAAAACTTCCAAACATCAATAGAGGTCATAAAGGTACAGATTCAGTGAGTTGTGTGAGCTCCTAAAAAGAGAGTGGAGAGCACTTCTAGTCATGTTGGACACATTGCTTTAGATAAAAGATGACAAGAAAGAACACACTTGTGCTCTTTGACACTCATTTGCATCACTGTGAACTTTTCTTGTGTGGTCATCAGAGTAGAAACAGAATGGCCTCTCTAAAGTGTTGAATGAAAATTCATTCAGAGATAGAAGCATTGTCAATAGGATAAAAAACATCAGTAAAATACAAATTGTCAAGCAATAAATAATAGTAAATATTGAATAAGCACTAGTACTGGATCGTATCTGTTTTAGTTTCTTAGAATTAAAATGAAAGGAAAAAGGCAGTAAATACTTCCAGAATTTGTCAACAAAAAAGAAGAAAGAAAATTCATCCTAGAAAACTACAGCCAGCAAAAAAAATCACTCAAAAATTGTCAGGGGAGTGAGGGAGCACAGCAATAGGGCATTTGCTTTGCACGCAGCTGCCCAGGTCAGACCTTGGTTCGATTCCCTGGCGACCCATATGGTTCCCATCACCAGGAGCAATTTCTAAGTGCATAGTCAGGAGTAACCCCTGAGCATCACCAGCTGTGGCCCAGAAACCAAATTAAGTGAGCAAATCAAAATATCCAAATCAAATAGCCAAATCAAAATAAATTCTTCCATTGGGAGTCAGAGTGATACACAGTGGAAAGGGTATTTGCCTTGCAAGTGGCCAACTGGGGCTAATCTTCAACACCCTATATGGTGACCCGAACACTGCCAGGAAAGACCCCTGAGCATAAAGTCCCAAGAGTAACCCCTGATCACCACCAGGTGTAGTCCAAAACACACACACAAAAAATCCTTCCACTGATAATCCTAAAGTATAAATTGGCATTTCTATTGATAATCCTAAATATAAAGTTGCATAAGGATTTTATGATTTAATTTTTATTTTTAAATTTAATAGTGGTTTACTTTTCTTTTCCACTTTCTTTGGTTATAGTTCTGCTGAACAGAAAGATTCCTGGTTCTCGCTACTAAAAAGGTATATTTTTCCAGTATACTTTCCTAATCTTTAGATCGTTAAATAACTGAACTTTTCTCTACAGATATTTGCCCAAAATTAATTTCCCTTTCGTTTGTAAATATTTTTCCTTTGGCCTCAAAATAAGTTGCTGTTTAGATTGTACACTAGCATACTATTTAGTGTAAATAATATTTTCAATTACATGTATTTTTTAAGAATATGAAGTCTGGTTAGATCATTTTAGCGAGAAATTAATAATTACTTCCATCTATTTCCATGTGCCCAACTATTTATTGGAGGTAAAATTTCTGCAAAATCTTAAGTTTCTAAATATGGAGGGTTTTCAGAGCATCTCAAAAATAAATAATTCTATTTACCTTTGAGTAGACAGACTAAAATGATTCATTTTAGTTTATCTCTTAGACCATCAGCCCTGATTTCTCCTAATCTCTTACCCTCTCCAAACATTTGCATAACTGAGATTGGCACTTCACTGGAGGAGTAGAAGGCCATTATTTGGTTTTTATCCAGTCATGTCTAGTATAGCTCATCTGTGCTTACCAGCCAGTTCAGGGCCTCTAGAGAAGGTAGGGAAATTGGTGAGGTAAAACATCAGCTGGAGGTGCCTTAATGTACTCCTCAGGTCCCACATGAATGGGTTTCCTCTTCCACTTATATTCCCATGCCTAATGTCCTAAAACTTATTTCTTTCAACCCAGAATGTAATCTGATTTTGCTGAGTCTTTCCATTTGTTTTTAATAGTATATGCATATACTGAAAATATTACTAAATAGGTTTCTAAAATTGAATCTGAATCAGTATTGTTTTGGGTTGTTGTTGCATTTGATTAGATTCATCGCTATAGAGAAAGAGAAGGACTTTCCTGTGACAATTCCTCTAAAAGTGGACTTCTTGGAGACAGGAAATGGTGTTAATGTAAGTGTTTTCTAAGCCAGAAAAATTAAATTTCAAGTCCCTACATAAGAGAGATAGTATATGCGCTATGTAAGAGTAGACATTGTGGGAAAATGTACTTCCTGGACACATTTGTCTTTGTATATAAAAAAAGTAAACTGGGGCACACACAGGAAGCTAAAATCCTGATAAGCATAAAATTTAACATTTCCACATGGAAAGGGTAGAGCTTTCCAAATGTCCTTTCCCTCCCTCTAGCATTAACATTTTTCTGAATCCCTGGAAGAGAAGCTGCATAAATTCATGATATGGCCATTTCCACAAAGTTATCTTCTATTAATAGTAAGCAATATTTTTTCAACTTGCCCATTCTTAAGTTTGGGACTTAAGTTGATCATTTATTGTTAATGATTTAGGTTTACGTATTAAGTTAATAAATAGATGAATTGGGAGAGATGCCTTTCTTAAGGGATTAACATGTTGCTAGCTCACATTGGTCAAATAAAGTTTGTCTTTATCATTAGTTATGAATTATTTGATAATAACTATAAATAAGAACTCAGATGTGTTCAATGGTGAGCATTAAAGCTTATGAATATTTTATAATACAGGACTGTCATGATTCACAATATCTGTCACACAGAATACTTCTGTGTGTGTGAAAATATATAAAATAAACACTTTTATTTGGGACCCAAAGTAGATGTTACACAAATGTTCTGATATAGTAAGCATCGCTGTTATGAAGAATAGTAAAAATTTAATGGTAAAGAAAAACTACAAGGTCTCTCCTGTAGAAAGCAAAAACTTCAACCAAGCAAGCATATTTTATTTCTATGCAGATATTTATTGGTTCTGTGGCAGTTAGTTACATCCAGTATTTTCATAGTAGAGAGTTCTTGAATTTTTTAAATACTTTCAAAATGTTATTTTAGGCACCATGATTTACAACATCGCTGATGCCAAGATTTCTTGCAAAATCATTTCAACACCATATCCTCTACCATAGCCCAGTATCCAACCCCCAATCCTGTTTCCCTTTTTGGTGTATGGAAAATATGTGCTTGAGAACAAATTAATGTCTGGCTCTGATTTTGAAAGACAAGAAATTTGCACCTAGTTAAGTACTCAGAAGATCTGGCACACATATGAGAACTTTGTTCTCAAAGTTACTTCCTGGTGAGAGTATTCATTAAGGGACTCCTGCTTCCAGAAAAAGTAATTCCCATAAGATAGGAATGCATCAGAAAGGAGTTTTATTCATCCTGCCTTCCAGATTTGCACTGCTGACATTATATTCTGCTATATGAAAAAGATATTTTCTCCTTTGTTTAACTTACTAGCCAAAGTTCACTGTCCTCTGCTGAAAAATTATTTGTCTTACAAAGCATTACTAGAAGAATTCTGCAGCTTATAATTAATGCTTTGAATATAATTTCCCTAATGTTAATACATTGCTTTAGAAATCATATAGAGGGGCTGGGTGGTGGTGCTGGAGGTAAGGTGCCTGCCTGGCCTGTGCTAGCCTAGGACGAACCGTGGTTCGATCCCCCGGTTTCCCATATGGTCCCCCTAGCCAGGAGCGACTTCTGAGCACATAGACAGGAGTAACCCCTGAGCGTCACTAGGTGTGGCCCATAAACAAACAAAAAAAAAAAAGAAATCATATAGAGTGCAAGGGGCAGGTATGTGGATTAGTAATCAGAATGTGTGATCAGAACTACTCCCAAAAATTGGGGGGAAAGTACTTTGGAGATGATATATTAATATAACAGGATAGGTTATCTTATAAGAGAATTAATGAGTGTTTCTTTAAAGTACTTTTCAAACTTTAAAAATTAGAAGCATCTCATGAAATTAAATTTCAAGGTTAACACAAGCTATAAAATATAAAGCACTTTTGCCATTCTGGTAAAACAAACACTGAGTTAGGTACTTGATGCCCTCTCTAGGGTACTGAGATAATTCTATGTAATTCTTGGAGCTATGAAAATTTGAAGTCAACTGTCTAAAAAGACAATATATTATGTCAACTATTGGCTTATGGAGAAAAATTTATAATAAAGGTTAAAAAAGTTAAGAATCATGAAGTTCACTTAACTCTATTCTTTTATTGGTTAGCTTTTATCTTTTGTTTCCATTTATACTACTTATTGTATCATAGGTATATAGGTATGTCATGTATTATGCTCTGTCATGGAAATAGTTCTAATTTCTCATTTATCTGAGAATTTAATTGGTAAAAACTGAGCATGTGTAAAGCCCTGTAGTCTGATTCCCAGTGTGGCCCAATAAAAAAAAATTAAAGACAAAAATGTATTTGCATATTTTTGATTGCATATTATTGTCATAATTGGTGTTTTATAATTTCAGTTCACTCTATAAATATAATTTCTTATATCTTATAATTTTCCAATAGTTTAGCATAAAACTGTTAATCTACTCAGAGACAGAGACTGTAATAGAATTTATGCTCTAAAATTTTTATCTTATTTTTAGACCTTATTCTAATACCCTATTTTGTGAGTCGCATATTTTAAAATAAATTGATGTTGAATTTAGTGTATAATATGCAAGTAGCAGTGCTTTATAGTAAAAATTGTTCTTTGTTGGAGCTGGAGCAATAACTCAGTGGTAGGGTGCTTGCCTTCACGCGTTTGACTCAGGACAGACCTCAGTTCGATACCCAGCATCCATATGGTTCCCCAAGCCAGGATTGATTTCTGAGCGCATAGCCACGAGTAACCCCTGAGTGTCACCAGGTGTGGCCTAAAAACCAAAAACCAAAAAATATTGTTTTCTGTTCATGTGCTTTACTGTCAACACTTGAAGACAATATTTGCCTTTGATTCATCAAAGTCCTTACATTTATATTTGTTTGTTTTTTAACAGACCAAAACCCTATCAGTCAAGAACTCTGAAACTGCAAAGGAAATCATTTACTTGGCTCTGACTGCAGTTGGGATTAATGTAAGCTTCTAGACTAAATATTCTTAATTAAAAACAAACTGATACCTTAGTTTTCTGTAAATATTATCCTTTTATAGACAGCTGATTACTAGAGATACAAGTCTTTTTTATTTTCCAAAATAAAGAAAATACAGATAATAAGGCTTTAATATTACCTTAATATTGTTATTCTCTCATTTTGAAGTATTTGTGAAGTAGAGATTAGGCTATAATTTTAGTGACATATATTTTATTGTACTATAAATATGTGCAGATAGGTAGGTTCTTTTGGTTTCGGTATAGAGTTTCAGCCTCCTTTCTTCCCACTTGTTGCTTTTGGCAGAATTTTTTCCCTATTTCCTCCCCTGGTGGATCCCACATTACTCATTAAGGGTGTTGCATACTGGAGGATTTTCTGTGTAAAATTGTTAAAAGGAACAGATAGATACTATAATCTAGGTGCAGAGGATGAGATGACTGATGCTTATCGTGAATTGCTAAATGCAAAAAAAAAAGTTTTAAATTGTGGACGTAAGGAGCATTATCCCTATTTTACGTTTGCTTCAGATAAGTATTGGTAGGGCAAAGGTGAATTTTTTATTTTTTATTACTAAAAAATTTGGAGTGTTTGAAGATGAGAGAGGGAAAAAATTGGAAATTTCTTACTTCCAACTAGTATGTAAATGCCACCACATAATTGGTGTTTGAGTTAAAGGCAGTGACTTTCATAAAGAAAGAAATAAAAAAAAAACAGTGAAACATCACCTGTTCTTGAGTAAGATTCTTTATAAATGTGGAAACAATGTTTCAACGGTGTTTAAGATTTCTTGTAAAACAAAGGAAGAATGAAGGTAAAAGCAAAATGTGGAATAGGAAAAAGTGATTAATATTAATCTGCTTGACGCATAACTAATGTTTATATGCAGTGGGTAAAGTAAGTGTGCCTGGATTGATTTTTTTAATTGTATATTATTGAAACCATTGTAGCCTGCAGAGTCCTTCATAGTTCAATTTTAGGTGAATCAGAGTCATTATTACCAACAGTGTTGACCTCCCTCCACCAATGATCCCAGAGTCCATCCACCACTGTTAGCCTGTTGGTCTGCCAGTATTAAGTTTAGGTTGTTAAAGTTTGGGTCTCTTGATTCTATTGTTGACTTTGGCTTGGATATTTAGTTCTAAAGATTGATCCATAGGTTACAGTTGAAAAGTTGACCCAGGTGGATCAGAATGGTTTAAAATATAAAGCCAGCAAGTCAAATGGAAAGGTTTTCCATTCTCTAAGCAAATCATCATAAATGAGGGTAAACTTTATGAAGACAGGCTTACTGGGTTAGATTGTATATAGAACATTCTTAACACAATCATAACTTTCAAGTTTAGGAAACTAAGTCCTATGGTAATGAGCATTGGAAATGCTCATTTATATGCTCATGATATAATGGTAAATACCTGGAACTTAAAACAAATTGTAATAACATACTCAATGAATGAGCACTGTAGTAAGAGTCTATGACATGTAGTTGTGTATTCCAATGTTATCTGTGTACAGAAACATTAGATCATATTAGCAGGCATAATCAAACGAAGACATCTTATTTATTTATTTATTTTTTGGTTTTTGGGTCACACCCGGCAGTGCGCAGGGATTATTCCTGGCTCCATGCTCAGAAATTGCTCCTGGCAGGCACGGGGGACCATATGGGGCACTGGGATTCAAACCGATGACCTTTTGCATGAAAGGCAAACGCCCTACCTCCATGCTATCTCCCGGGCCCCAATCAAGACATCTTAATGATCATTGTCTTTTATGTCTAATATAGCACTGCAGTGCTAAATTAGGTAACCAACATATATCTATAAGATCTATTGTGAGCAAAATGATCCAGTTATTATAGACATATTAAAATTAAGACAATAATTGTTATAGTGAGCACTGTAGTGGAAGTCCATGGTTTCAGAATTAATTCTGCACCTCTTTCTGTGGATAAAAACATTAGAACATTAGTATGGATTCTACAAAGAGCAGTTGATTGGTCAGCTGCTCAATCTAAACATCAGACACATAAAATCAATCGAAACAGCTGTATCCGTTGCTGAAGTTCTGTTTGAAGTATAGAAGATAATATAAGCTTTTGTATTTCTACTCTTTCACTCAGTTTCTTCTCTTCTTGTTATACTCTTGGTATAATGAAGTTAAAAACAACTTCCATTTAGACCATTATTTTTCTTCATGCAGTTAGTTATTCTAAATACCACATTTAAGTGATATTTTGTATTTATCCTTCTGACTTACTTCATTTAATATAATATATGCTAGTTCCATGCATGCTGCTCAAATTACATGCCTGCATCGTTCCTTACAACTATGTAGTATTCTACAGTATATATGTACCACACCTTCATGATCCACTCATTTGTTGATGGACATCTAGGGCTATTGTACTGAGTGCTACAATGAATAACAGTATGCATTCATTTTTTCTGCAATAATTTTTTTCTGTCCTGGGGATAGATACCCAAAAGGGGGGTTGCTGAGTCATATGAAAGCTTAATTTTGAGTTTAGTGAGAACCCTCCCTATTGTTTTCCATAGGGGTTGGATCAGGCATTCTGCCAGCAATGGAGGACAGTTCCTGTCTCATCACATCTTTGCCAACAGAGATTGTTCCCAGTATTTTTGATATGTGCCAACATCAATGGTGTAACATGATATCTCATTATTGTCTTGATTTGGATTTCCCTAATCATAAGTTATGATGGACATTTTTATGTGTCTGATGGCCATCAGTTGGTCTTCTTCAGAGAAGTGCCTGTTCATTTCTTCTCCCCAATTTTGATAGGGTTTTTGGGTTTTGTGGAGTTACGTTTTTGTTTGTTTGTTGGTTGGTTGGTTGGTTCGTTGGTTGGTTGGTTTTTGGACCACACCCGGTAATGCTCAGGGATTACACCTGGCTATGCACTCAGAAGTCGCTTCTGGTTTGGGGACCATATGGGACGCTGGGGGATCAAACTGCGGTCTGTCCTAGTGCTGGCAATGCAGACACCTTACCTCTAGTGCCACCACGCAGGCCCCAGTGGAGTTAAGTTTTGTGAGTACTTTGCATATCCTAGATATCAAACCTTTATCTAATGGATTGAGTGCAAAAAATTTCTCCCATTCAGATAACTGCCTTCTAATTTTAGCCCTAGTTTCTTTTGCCATACAGAAAGTTAGTTATGTTATAGCTCTTGCCATTGGCAGTCTATTATTGAAGACTTCTTTGAGGTCTAGATCTTGGAGTTTTCTTCCTATGCTTTCTTCAGTGAACTTTATGGATTTGGATCTAGTCTCAAGGTCTTTAATTCACTTTGAATTAACTTTTGTGTAAGGCATAAGATATGGATTGATCTTGAATTTCTATATGTGACTATCCAATTATTCTAACACCTCTTGATAGAGAGACTGTCTTTGTTCCATTTCAAATTCGTGGCTCCTTTGTCAAAATTAATAGGCCATATACTTGGGAAGTTGTCACTAGATATTCTGTTCTGACCCATTGATCTAAAAGTCTATCTTTGTTCCAATATGATACTGCTTTGGTCACTATGGCTTGATAGTAGAGCTGCAAATTAGCTAATGAGATGCATCCCAGTTTCTTGTTTTTCAATATTGGTTTGGCTATCTTAGGTCTTTAATGGTTCGACATGAACTTTATAATTGATTGTGTGAGTCCTTGAGGAATGTTGTCTGAGTTTGAATAGAGATTGCATTGACTCTGTATAGCAGTTTAGTAAAGATGGTCATTTTGATTATATTAATTCTTCCAATCCATGAGCATGAAATGTTCTTCCATTTCCTTAGGTCTTCTTTAATCTCTTTCTGAAGTGTTTTGAGGTCTTTTTGACCTATGTCTCTCACCTCTTTTGTTAGGTTGATTCCTAGACCCTTGATAGTTTGGGAGAGGATTGCAAATGGGAGAACTCTTTGATCTCTTTCTCCTTTGAGTCATTATTTGTATGAAGGAATGCAACTGTCTTTTGTGTATTGTCTCTACCATATTTATTCGAGTATAATGCACAAGATTTTCTACCAAAAAAAGAAATCAAAATTTGAGTGCGCATTATAAATGAGGGTTGGGATGGAGTGGCAGTGGCGGCCGATCCAATGAGAGCGCAGGCAAATTGTGAGTTCGCACTGCGCCTTTTCTGGGCTACAGCCGCACAAAAACTCAAGAAACCTGGCCTATCTCTTGTGACATTCTGGGTTAAAACATCATGGGAAGACATACTAAAAGAAATGATCATCAAGAGTTTTTTGAAGACAGGCATCAGCAATCAAATGGACGACACAGAAGACGACCGGCTGTGGAATTCAGACTCAGAAGAAAGTGAAGAAACTGGAGAAACAGATGCTCCTGCCAACTGGGACACTGATGAAAAATTAACTCGAGAAAATGGGAACAACTCTTTAGTGTATCTATGATGAATCTGACTTTGAAGCATTTTAAATAAATACTGATACCGGTAATTTTATTTTGGTATTGTGTTTATACCAGTTTGTTGTCAATAAATGACTTTTATCATGGCCGCAAATGTTCAACAACTTTTTTTGTCCATTACAATGCTTGGTGTGAAACAAAAATTTATACTGAATTTTTTGTTGTTGTTGTTGTTGTTTTAATTAATATATTTTATTTAAACACCTTGATTACATACATGATTGTGTTTGGGTTTCAGTCATGTAAAGAACACTACCCATCACCAGTACAACGTTCCCATCACCATTGTCCCAAATCTCCCTCCTCCCCACCCACCCCCAGCCTGTACTCTAGACAGGCTCCCCATTTCCCTCATAGGTTCTCATTTTTAGGACAGTTCAAAATGTAATTATTTCTCTAACTAAACTCATCACTCTTTGTGGTGTGCATTATACTCGAATAAATACAGTAGCCACTTTGATGTGTTTGTTTATTGTTTCTAGAAACTTTTCTGTGGAAAACAACTCTTTAGGGTCTACTGTGTATATCATGTCATCTGCAAACAGAGCGTTTCACTTCCTCTTTTCCAATTTGAATTCCTTCGTTTTCTTTCTCTTGTCTGATTGCTATTGTTAGGACTTGTAATACTATGTTGAATTAAAGTGAAGGCAGTCAACATCCTTGCCCCATGCCAGACCTTAGTGGAAATACTTTTAGTTTTTCACCATTAAGAATAACATTGGCTGCGGGAATTTTATAGATGACTGTTACTATCTTGAGAAAGGTTCCTCCCACACCTATTTTACTGAGTTTTCATGATGAATGGATGTTGGACTTTGTCAAATGCTTTCTTTGCATCCATTTATATGATTGTGTGGTTTTTGTCCTTTTGCTGATGTGATATATGATGTTGAATGAATTACATATATTAAAACATCCTGGAATTCCTGGGATGAAACTCATTTGGTCATTATATATAATCTTTTGGATGTATTGATGGATTCTATTTTTTGTTAAGGTTTTTTGTTAAGATTTTGTTAAGAATTTTTGCATCCAAGTTCATTAATTAAATTGGTCTGTAGTTTTCTTTCCTGGTTATATCTTTATTGGCTTTGGGAATGAGTGTAACATTAACTTCATAGAAGAAATGATGGAGAATTCCCACCTTTTAAATGTTCTAGAACAGCGGTCGGCAACCTGCGGCTTGCGAGCCACATGTGGCTCTTTACACTTTTAATTTGGCTCTTTTGTGTGCCAGGCGGCCGCTCCAGGAGTCAGGACTCTGCTCCTAGCCTCTGTCAGTGCACGCCCTGTGTGGCCCTCAAAATAAATTTAAATCATGGTTTTAGCGAGATTTGGCACAGTTGAAAAAAAAAGGTTGCCGACCACTGTTTTAGAAGAATCTAAGAATAAATGGTAGTGACTCGACTCTGAATGCTTAATAAAATGCACCTGTAAACCCATCTGGTTCTGGAGTTTTGTTCTTGAGGAGTTTCTTATTTACTGTTTCAATTTCCTACTTGTGATTGGCCTGTTTAAGCTTTCAACATTCTCATTATTCAGTATTTGGAGATTATATTTGTCCAGAAATATGTCATTTCTTCTAGGTTCTCTACCTTAAATGAGTACAGTTGTTCATGATAAGCTCTCATGATGTGTTGGATTTCTTGGGGTTCTGTTTTAGTCTCTCCCCTTTCATCTCTGATCCAATCAATTTTTTTGGTTTTGGGGTCACACCAGCAGTGCTCAGGGGGTACTCCTGGCTCTAGGGTCAGAACTCACTCCTGGCAGGCTCGAGGAACTATATAGGATGTCAGGATTTGAACCACCATCCTTCTACATGCAAGGCAAACATGCTATCTCTCCGGCCCAATTTCTGATCAATTTTTGAATATTTTCCCCTTTTATTCTTGTGAGTCTTGCCAATGGTTTGTCTATCTTTATTCTTTTTTTTAAACTCCTGGTATCATTAATTCTTTGTATTTTTTCTTTGTTTCTATATTGTTGATGTCTGCTCTAGTTTTTATTATTTTTGTTCTTCTGCTTGTGTTTGGGTTCCTTTTTGTTCATTTTCCAGAGATTTTAGGTGTCTCTTTAGGTTGTCTCTTTCTTCTTTTCTAACATAGGCTTGTATTGATATGAATTTTTCCCTAAAACTGCTTTTGCTGTGTCTCATAAATTTTGGCAATTTCTTTCTTCATTATTTCAAGGAATTTCAGTACTACTTCTTTTTTTTTTTTTTGTGGTTTTTTTGGGTCACACCCGGTGGTGCTCAGGGGTTACTCCTGGCTCCATGCTCAGAAATTGCTCCTGGCAGGCACGGGGGACCATATGGGGCACCGGGATTCGAACCAATGACCTTTTGCATGAAAGGCAAACGCCTTACCTCCATGCTATCTCCTGGGCCCCAACTACTTCTTTTATTTTCTCTTTAATCCAAACGTCATATAGCAGCAAGTTGTTCAGTGTACAGTTATTAGATTATTTTCCACATCATCTTTTTACAGTCAATCTTGATCTCTCTGGCATTGTGGTTTTATAGGGTGCTTGGTATAATTCTTATATTTGTGACTTTATATATGTTAGACTTGTGTCCTAAAATGTGGTCTATCCTAGAGAAGGTTCAATATGCACTTTGGAAGAATGTGTATTCTTCTTGTTAAAGATAAAAAGCCCTGAATAGATTCATTGTCCTAGTTCTTCTAGTTTCTCGTTTAAGACTCTCTGTCTTTACTAGTGTTCTGCATAATGGATCTGTCTAGTGGCAATAATGGCATGTTGAAATCTCCCACTACTATCATGTTTCCATCCATATGTTTCTCTAGATTTGCAAGCAAAAGCCTTACATATTTTTCTGTCTCTAATTTGGTGCATAAATGTTGATCTGAATTCATACTTCTTGTACTATTGTTCCCCCTGATTAATAAGTAGTGTCCATTTTTTTCTCTAAGTGCTTTCTTGAGGTTGAATGCAATTTGGTCTGATATGAGTATGGCTGTCCCAGATTTTTTTGTTTCCATTCTCTTGTATAATTGTTTTCTATCCTTTTACTCTGATCCTGATTCTATCCTGCATTTTAAGTGCCTTTTGATGGGAAAATTTAGTTTATTGACATTGAAGTAATCTATTGACAGAAAGAGCTGTTGTGCCATTAAATTGTGTAGGATTGCTGTATGTTGTGTAGGATTTAACCATTGGGAATTTGGTTTATGTAATTTCTCTTTGAGTAGTTCATTTAGGGTATGTTTAGTTAGTGAGAATATTGTGAGTTCTTTTTTGTATGAGAATGTTTTTAACCCTTCCTCCCACAGAAATGAGAGGTTTGCTGGGGTAGTAGGCTCTAGGTTGAAAGTTTCTTTCATTCAATATTTTGAATATGTCATTCCACTTTTCTCTCACCTGGATTGTTTCAAATGGAAGTTATGGTTTTATTATGCTTTTTCTTTATACCTGAGATTTTTCTGTTCCCTTGCTGCTTTAAAGTATTCATCTCTCTCTGTCTCTCTTTGCCATTTAGATTATTAACTGTCTTGGTGTTGTTCTGTTAGGGTATGTTTTATTTGCCACTCCTTTTGCCTTTTGGATTTGTAGAAGCCTCTTTCCTGAGGGTGGGAAAGTTCTCTGCTATTATCTCTCTCACTACTTATTTTTCCCCTTTCCCTTTTTCTTCCCCTTCTGGTATTCCTATAAATCAGAGATTGTTTCTATTCATTAAGTCCCTTACATTTTCTTTCATTGTTTCATCTCTCCTTTCTTTTTTGACTTCTTTATCAATGCTGTCTTGTAATTTGTCTTCAAGTTCATCTATATGATTCTCAATTTGTTTAAATCTATTATTATGGCTTTCTATCTTGATTTCTTGTTCCTTCCATTCCATTTGTATGATTCTCTCATCTTCTGAAATAGTTTACTCTTTGAGTTGGTTGAATTGTTTACCTATAGATTTCTTGATTTTGCAGGCTAGTGACTCCTTAATTTCCATTGCTATAAGGCTTAGGCTTTTGGTGGACTTGGAAATTTGCCAGAATTTCTCTCCATATCTTCAGCTGTAGATGTCTTCATTATATTCCCCATTTATCTTTGCATTTGGTGGTTTAGAATTCTTGGAGTATAAGGGTGTTTAAGAAAATGATCTATTGGGACTGGAGAGATAGCACAGCGGCAGGGCGTTGGCCTTGCATGTAGCAGACCCAGAAGGTCAGTGGTTCGAATTCCATATGATTCCCCCCATGTCTGCCAGGAGTGATTTCTGGTGTAAAGCCTGAAGTAACCCCTAAGTGCTGCTGGGTATGACCCAAACCAGAAAATGAAAATAAATAAGAAAATGATATATTGGGGCCAGAGCAATAGTGCAGCAGTAGGGCATTTGCCTTGCATGTGGCTGACCCAGGACAGACTTTGGTTTGATCACCTGATATCCCATATAGTCCCACAAGCCAAAAGCGATTTCTGAGCACATAGCCAGGAGTAACCCCTGAGTGTTACCAGGTGCAGCCTAAAAACAACAACAACAATAATAATAATAATAATAATAATAATAATAATAATAATAATAATAATAGGGGCCCGGGAGATAGCATGGAGGTAAGGCGTTTGCCTTTCATGCAAAAGGTCATTGGTTCGAATCCCAGTGCCCCATCTGGTCCCCCGTGCCTGCCAGGAGCAATTTCTGAGCATGGAGCCAGGAGTAACCCCTGAGCACTGCCGGGTGTGACCCAAAAAAAAAAAAAAAACACCAAAAAAAAGAGTAAAAAAAAAATAATAATAATAAAGAAAAAATTATCTATTGAACTATATGTATAAAAGGTGCTAGAGGTATATCTTCTTTAGAGATTATTTTTCTAAGCAAGCAAGATTATCTACATATTATAAAAATATTGCCATCTAGTTTATTGATTTATCCACCTGGGTTTTGGGCTGTATATTTTCTAAGAGAAAGAATTGCTAGATCCATTTTCCAGGAACTGTATGATAAAAATTGAAATGTTTTTGCATCTTCATGCAATTTGGGAAAAGGAGGGTTAATAGGAAGGACTGTAAGTTCCTTGTTCCCATCAAGACACAGACTTGACTAGCTGCAGGAAGCAGATGATCAAGACTGGAGCTGAAACCCAGAAGAAGACTGATGAAAGATCTTACAGACAGCCCCATATACATTTGATGGGAGGGACCAGGATGGGAGGTTTCCTGATCCTACCCAGACACAGGCCTGACTGGCCACAGGAGGAAGACTATCAGTATGGCTTACATTGATTTTTAAACTGTTAATACTTACATGTGAGAAGTAAGTTACTGAAGGAGAAACAAGGGAAATTCATCTTGATTTATACTTCTATATGAATAAAGTTATCAATCATAAGAAGTTATTTTCTACTAAATATAATTCAAAAAATTTCTGAATATTGCTGCTATTCAATTAATTTGAAACTTAGGCTATTTGGCTACACTGTTCTTAGGGATTATGGAATGTTTTTAAACATTACATAAAAGGAAAAATTTTATTAGTTGTTCTTCCTATTTGCAGTAAAAATATTTGGTGAGGATGAAGAAAGAAATTTTTGATTGATAAGGATTAATTTTCCATAATCAATACCTTCCATTTAATGCATTTTTAATCAAAAGGTGAAAGTGAGAATAATAAATATTACCAGTCTGTTCAAATGTCACTTACGATGTTGTTTGCTTGATTTTCTCAGAGAAGAGAGCAAATCCTCCTTTCTTTCAATTTTTATTTTTAGTGTTGTTGAATTATAATTTTGGAAGTGAACAATTTTATTGATTTTCATGACTAGATCTATTCTTTAGACAGAGTTTTAGTCTTTCTGTCCCCATGACTGAACAAAACAAGTGTAGGCACTGTGCCAGCTTCCTTACTCCTCAAAGCCTCTTGGTCATTCTCCATTTGCAAAGTAGAAACTAAGACTGTTAACCAGCCTCTGAGATGTTCCTCTCTCTGCACAAATGTCGTGACTCCCTGGATAACAGCTCATATGTGTAGGGGCTTGCTGAATTTTAAGTTATGTATTCTCAGAGACGGCTGGAAAGACAGAGCAGTGAGAACACTACAAATTATTGAAAAAAAATCAAGACATTTCTTCCTTTGGAAAATATACATAATGTCATGGTTTTCTGGTTTGTTACCTGCAGTAGTGAGGCCCTAATGCCATTGCAGCTCATGAATCCCTAGACATCACATAGGAGAAAATGGCACCATTCCTGAGGCCTCTTAGAGGTACAGTTGACAGGCTGTAAGAAGTACTGTAGGCTTTACAAAGGCAAAAAGTGCAAGCCCCCCTCGGGAACCTGGCTGACATTAACATTGTGGCTTTAGTGGGGTAAGGCACGAAAATGGCCTCATTCAATTATCAAATTGGAAAACATCTTTTTTTAATCTCCAAGGGCTCAGATTCAGAGTACCAACTGTGGGTCACTTCTGGGAGAGAACCAGCACCCTATGCTTTGATAGGTAAGTTTTTGAAAATATGAACTAAAATTGATGTTTTCATGATTTCAAAGAGCTCAGAATTGGCCAGAGAGCCTAAGCTTAAATGCCTATCAAGCATTTCCGATGTGGTCATCATATAATCTCTCAAGCACCTAATATAGTTAGGAAGGTAAATGTTGATTTTTCTCTTTTATTTTCAAGCTTTCAGAAATATTTGCAGAATTTAAAAAATAATCTTTGAGCAAAATGCATGCTCTTTTCTCTTATTAAATAAGATTAACCATTAAGGATTGGTAGTTTGACCTTTATAATACCATATGATAAGTGAAGTAAATCATATTAAATCATAAATTTGAGATGGAAAAAAAGAATTTTCTGAAGAGTATAGATATGCCTAATATCTAAGAGGGAACTAGACTGCCCTTAAATACCAAAACAGAAAATGTATGTTTCAGGCAACACTTTTCTCTTTGCTTTTATTCCCCTTTCCCTTCCCTTTCTGAGTGGACAGAGTGATAAGTGGGTGAGGGTCAAGAGTACAAATGGCAGTGTACAGCACCCAGTACCAGTCAGTTTGAAGTCTCTATTCTGGTTTTTCTCTGTCTAGGCCATGAATACCCATATTCGATAAAAATGAATCATATTCGGGATAGCATCATGACACAGGGCTTGAAGGGCACCCCAATTAACAGTCTACAAGAATTTTTGCACATGGAACCAGTGTCCCAAGAAATGAGGTGTCAGTTCACAATTAAACCAAGCCGCCTGGATGCGCTTTTGCCAGTAACTGGTGAGTCACTGCTCCTCCATTCGAGGGTTTGTGGTGTTTTTATTTTCAAGTAAAAGGTTTTGTTTCTAGAAATGGTACAAAGGCAAAATCCCAAACTTGCAGTCAGATGAGGTACTTTTTGAGTTAATCTAAAGGAAAAGGTAGTTTTAGGAGAGGGTGTCTCTTCCGTATATCTGTCTTCTTTCTCCTCTTTTTTGCCCTTCAACTGTATGCCAAGTGCAGAGTCAGAGGCTCCAGACAAAGGCACAAGTGGTGTTCATTACCTTCTTTGTGATGCATGATTTTGCAATATAGTGTACTTCTAATGGCCCCATTGAAAGGAGGCTGTTGAGGGCATTGAAAGGAGGCTGTTGAGGGCATCAGAGACGCTGTCCCTACCTGCATTCTAGCTCAGATGATCTCCACAAAAAAACTCTCCTTGATTCACTAATATAACCTGCACACCCTATGATCAGAGTCATCTCTTAACTACCCCATAAAGTAATACTTTAGAATGATAAGTGACTAAATGAAGATGAATCCAAGTATGGGCTTTAAACCTTTAGTGTGAAAGTAAGCTTTATTTATTGTATTACTTGATTACAAACCAAGTGTGTGAATGTGTAGAACTGGTGCTGAAATTTTATTGCTGTCTTTTTTCAGTGTAAACCAAGTGAAGAACCCAGTCACAACTGTCTCATATATCTGCTACCCACACCCTCTCTTTTTTTTTTCTTTTTAAAGCTTAAAAAATAGTTATCATTTGCGTGTCTAGCAGAAACTTACACATTGCTGTTTATTCACTTTCACGTCTTTGGGAATGTTTGTAATTCCATTTCAAGCTCCAAGAGATGAAATCCCCATCCTCACTTTCAATCAAGGACTATCTTTTTCTATTTCTTTTATTTTGGGGTTGTTTGTTTGTTTGCTTGCTTGCTTTTGGGCCACACCCTGTGACGCTCAGGGGTAACTCCTGGCTCTACGTTCAGAAATCACTCCTAGCTTGGAGACTATATAGGACACTGGGAAATTGAACCACAGTCCATCATCCTTTCTTTTTTTCAGTTCACTCCTGACTCTATATAGGAATCACCCCTATAATGATTCAGGGAAAGCATCTGGGTGCCAAGGATTGAACCTTGTACAAGGCAAATATCCTACCCACTGTACTATCTCTCAAATCATTAAACATATTTTTGGTTTGTGGGTGCTCATGGTTAATGGCAGTGCTCAGGGTTAACTACTGGCTCTATACTCAAGAATCACCCCTAGACGGGCTTGGTAGACCATATAGGATGCCAAGAATCAAATTCTGAGTTGGCTGCTTGCAATGGAAATGCACTACCCACTGTGCAGTAGGTTTCTATCTCTCCAGCACTCGGCCCAAACATTTTTAAGTAATAAAATGCTTTCCAGAAAAGCATTAGGGAATGTCTTAGGAGTTCTCCTGAGACTATACAAATTTACTTTGCTTTTTTGCCATAGCAACTGTTTTCTTAGAAGTCTTGTCTCTCAACTGCTTTAGTATGTAAGTTACCTCAAATAATATTCCTTTACCCACTTAAAGGAAGTAGTAAAGTCTGAGAAGACTAAGTTTCTACTTAGTCTTAATCCAATACTAAATCTTAGTTATGATCTGGCAGCAAGACAGATATAACTCTTATTAAAATAACCTTTGTATTTACTAGGCAGACTGATTAACCGTTTGATTTGAAAATAAAAGATGGTTATTTGGGGCCCTGAGAGATAGCACAGTGGTGTTTGCCTTGCAAGCAGCCAATCCAGGACCAAAGGTGGTTGGTTCGAATCCCGGTGTCCCATATGGTGCCCTGTGCCTGCCAGTAGCTATTTCTGAGCAGACAGCCAGGAGTAACCCCTGAGCACCACTGGGTGTGGCCCAAGAAAAACAAACAAACAAAAAAAAAAAAGATGGTTATTCAGTTTTATTTTCAGTTAATGTTAAAAAAGGGAGATTTTCTAGTTACTAGGATTTTAAAGTCTCTTCTTTTCCTTTAATGTTAAGACAACTCTTCAGCAAGCAGATGTCCCTGGGCTGCAAGGGGGTCTGGAAGGGAGATGGGATCTTCCTGGGAATGGTGTAAAGTAGCTCGTTCTTGGGACTAACCTAAACCAACCCCCCATTCTAGGTCACATCCCAACTCTGCTTAAGACTCAGGGATCAACTGGAAGTGATTGTGAACTGAACTTGGTAACATGTGGGATGTTGTTTTCTCCCACATGTTGGCACTGACGTTGCAGCCTCCTCTACTTTTGAAAATGCAGAGCCCAAAATCAACAATGTATTGATCCTCAAAACTGGGCAGGTGAATAATGGGAACATCCACAACAGAGGACTTCCATAAGCATTTTTCCATGAAATAGAAAGTATAACTGAAGTTAAGTAAATTTAGCCTTTCTGCTAACCTTACTTTTTCTCTAGACTCTGCACAGAAGCCTCAGAAGAGAAGGAGATCCCTTATAAATTGGAATTTTTGGCGTGGTTCTGAAACACATCTTGACAACATACCTACTGTATCATCACCAGGAAAGCTCTTTGGAATTTCTTTGCCTCTGATTTGTGAAAATGACAGTCTTCCAACACCAATAGTGGTGAGTCTAGTCTTGGCCTGTAACATACAAGAAGGAAAGGTTTGGGAAAGCAGTGACCTGGGAGGAAAACCTATTCCCAAGTAGAAAAACTAGAGATACCCATGGGTTTCACGTTTCAGAATTCATCATACTAAATTGAGCCTTTCAGAATTTTAGAAAGGTTGAGACCATCTAGTTTACTGGTTTCAAGAAAATATCATAGAAGCTCAGATAGATTAGAATTTGCCTTGTGAACAAAGAATTCACATAAACTCTCCCTGTCTATCTCAAACCCAAAAGATAATCTCAAAGCTAGTTTCGAGTAATCACTTTAACAGCAGAGACTAGTTTTTTTTTTTTAATCTTCTATGTGTTCTATTAGTACTTAATTGTTGGCACTTTGGTTACCTTTCAAAATAGAATGGCTCAGAAAAAAGAAAATACCATTTGTAGGGGCCGGGCAGTGGCGCTGGAGATAAAGTGCCTGCGCTAACCTAGAACGATCCCCCGGTTCCCCATATGGTCCCCCGTGCCTGCCAGGAGCGACTTCTGAGTGAATAGCCAGGAGTAACCCCTGAGCGTCACCGGGTGTGGCCCAAAAACCAAAAAAAAAAAAAAAAATACCATTTGTATTTTTTCCAGTTGCTCTATCCAAAGATCTCAGGTACTATTTCTGGAGTGTTCTCTAAGCACCATACTAGATGAAAATGACATTTGTCACATCAGGCTTCTGGAAATGCAAGATACTAGTTTAGCCACTTTATCATTTGTCCTTCACTTCAGATTTAAGGAGTAGTTTTCATCGTGTTTATGTTACTATTTTAAGTTGACCTCTGATCCAGGAAGTAAGAACCTAGCATAACTAGATTCTGCAATCCCATGGTTGCTTGTTTTTCCCTGCACTGCAGGCAGAAGACAAAGCTAGAAGAGAAAATGGGAGCTATATAGAACTAAAAAGGTATCTGAAGGGGATGCAGTAGAGAAAGCATCCACAAGAGTGAAGTTTTGAGCCTTTGCCTTTTCAAGAACGAAGTAGATAAATAACTGGAATGAAATGAAAAGTGAAAAACACGAGTAGAGGAGTTTGGCATTAATATCTCCATACTTGGGGTCAGTGGAAAGAATGGGGAAATCTGTGTTGAAGAGTAGTGGGAAAAGACTGAGGCAAGAGAGAGAGATTAACAGAAATTTGGCTTTAAAATGACTGCTTATTTGCTGAACAAAAGAATGTCTCCCTAATAAAAGTCTCTGAGATAAAATGTCTTGGTGGGATGTTAACTATAACAACATGAATAAATAGAAAGATGGCTACCAGAGAGCAAATCAGTTTTCGCCTTCCTAGCAGTCTCCCAGTGCCATCCCTGTGTGAAGCACCATTCTGTTTTCCTCCCCACAGGACATGTTTGTTCTACTATATGAGAGGGGCCCCCTAACAGAGGGCATTTTCCGGAAATCTGCAAGCATAAAAGACAGTAGGGAGTTAAGAGATAAATTAAATTCAGGTGCTGACATAAAATTTGATTCCGAGTCATTATTCGTGGTGGCTTCAGTATTTAAGGTAAGAAAGGTTCTCCCTTGATCTACTCTGGGCTTCCCTCATATAACATTTTCACGATAAATTTCAACACTACAGTGTTTTTAAAAA
>PVKC010003839.1:0-37477 GCA_004027635.1 Crocidura indochinensis
ATAATAATAATAATAATAATAATAATAATAATAAATGTTTTCTTGGGAGCCAGAGTCATAGCACAGCTGGTAGGGAATTTGCTTTGAACTTGGCTTACCTGGGTTCAATCCTTGGCATCTCGGTAACTTCTAAGTATATAACCAGGAGTAAATAACCCCTAAGTACTACCAGATGTGCCCCCCTACATAAACAAGCTTCCTCCATGTTTCCTCTTTCCCATCTTTCAAGGGGTTTCTCCTTGAGTTCTCTGTGTTGAAGCCTATTTCTAGATTTTGAACTAGGTTTTAAATCAGAGTAAATAGATAGAGGAGGAAAATACACAGATAAATCCATGTTCAGTTGAGTAGCAACTCAAATCAGTCTTTATTGAATTTCTTTATATTATTTACTTTTCATAATCTTCACTAACTTTTACATACCTCTTGATCAGGTTGTAAGACTTTCTTCAGATAGAGAGACAAATATGATTACTCAGTGTTACCTGGAGTGTGAATCCATGTCATTATTTTCATTTTACTCATTAATTCAGGAAAATACTACTATTAGTTCAAAGAACAGTAGAGGATCAAGGCATTCATCTAAAATTTAAACAAGGAATGTTAGGAAAAGGTTGCTGATTTACAGAAATAACTTGCATCTGTACTATACATCAATCTGTGTTCACAAGCAATATTCCAGATTCGGAATTTTTCATGATAAAACTCTTCATTAAACAATATTATTTTTTTGGTTTTGGGGTCACATCCAGCAGTGCCCAGGCTCTACACTCAGAAATCACTCCTGGCAGGCTCAGGGGACCATATTGGATGCTGGGATTTGAACCACCATCCTCCTACATGCAAGGAAAACACTATCTCCATGCTATCTCTCCAGCCCAATATTTTTTATAATTTACTAAGTAAATAACATTTTTCATAAGTATAGAACTAACTTTATATGCCTACCATACTTTTAGATGCCCTAAAAACCACAGAAATATGTACCATTTGTTTTTTTCTTTACCAGCTTTGGATAACTTTTTTTTCAAAAGTTTTTTTGAATTGTTGTTGCCATGGTATAGTATCAATAGTGTTAAAGTAGAGCATTTGTTTTACAAAGTTACTGTACTCTATGACGACCAAAGTGTCAAAGACCCTCCACTGTTGTACAGCGTTACTTCTTGTGTACCTCTTCTTTCTCCATTCATTCCTTTCCCCTACCACTTGGGAACCACAGTTTTGTAGTCAAAGTCCAAGGATTTTATATTATTCTACTGAATGATATTACATCATATTTTGATACTATGTGTTCTTACTTTATTTCATTAGACATCACACATGTCTTTTTCTTTTTGACTTATTTTGTTAACATGATCCCCTCTAGTTCTATGTTAAAGCAAAAGGCAGTATTCCATTTTTTTCTTACAGCTATGTAAAATTCCATTGTGCATATATACCACAACATATTGGGTAGTTTTGCTTAAAAATAAAGGTTGAGGGGGACCGGAGAGATAGCATGGAGGTAAGGCGTTTGCCTTTTATGCAGAAGGTCATCGTTTCAAATCCTGGCACCCCATATGGTCCCCCGTGCCTGCCAGGAGCGATTTCTGAGCATGGAGCCAGGAATAACTCCTGAGCACTGCTGGGTGTGACCCAAAAAACAAAAATAAATAAAAATAAAGGTTGAAATTCTTCTTGCAGAAAGTCTCAACTGAAAGTAAAGATTATGTAAGACTGGCACAAGTCCCAGAGGAACAACATTTGTTTTGTTTTTTCCCCCAATTCAGTAATTATTTTATTACATACCTACTCTCTGCTAGCCTGTATTTCTAAGCTATTTCTAAGCAGAGCTGTATAAGATTTTTTAAAATTCTGTGTCAAGTCTTAAGTGTTCTTAGCTTTAAGATTGCTCTTCTGTACGTTCAGAAATCTTCTAACTTGAACATTGTGAATGGAAGATTGAAAACTTTAAAATTATGGAGGCAGGAAATGCCAAGATTTTTGTGGCGCTATTCCAAGTGAACTCAAGAATAGAATTAGTGCTTATTGGTTTGTGATTATGATGGTTGTTATTTGACTCAAGGAAAGGCAGAGGAAAAAAAGAAGAGGAAAAAGTGAAGGAGGAGGAGGAAGTCTCAACACCAAAGTTAATTGAAGGAACACCTGAGCGAGAATGGCATCTGCCTCCTGACCCCGAATTCTGCCATTATGTAAATGAAGTGACAAAATCCATACTCCCCATCAATAATATTAAAGAACAGATTGTGACTCTTGCGAAGTAAGTTTGCATATATAGCTATTTCTACATGTACACACCATCTTTTGGTTTATTTTTTGGGGGGAGAGGGGGACAATTTAGACAAGTATGCCATAATAAAAGAATTTTCTAACACCTTATCTGCTGATTCTGAGCAGAAAAATCAGTGAATTGAAAAAAAGCCCCAGTTTCTATTTTTTTGGTCATTTTTGTGCCAGAGATCAGGGCTACAAGTTAGGATTTGTATACTAAAAATGTATGCTTGATCAGACAGCAATGGAATAGCCAGAAATTGACCCTTTGATTTGACCCAAACTGGGCAGGACTGTGCGCTCTGATGAAAATCACAACTATCAGTCTTCTTCCTGTTGGCAAATATTTTAAACCTCCCAGAGGGCATAGTAGATAATCAAGGTTATCTGCTGTTGTAATTGGCTCAGTAATTATCCCAGAACAAAATTAGAGATCAACTTTGCATAAGGATGCAACTAAGATGTTGATATTAAGCCTTGGGCTAAGTATAATGAAGGATGGACAATAAAAGGACCTATAAGTGGCTTTCCTTCAATAATTTTTGTTTGCTTATTTAGTTGGTTGGTTGGTTTTGGGTTTGGGGCCACACCAAGCAGAGTCAGGAGTTTCTTCTGACTCTGCAATCAGAAATAACTTCTGGCAGCGTTGGGGGGCCGACCATATGGGGTACCAAGGATTGAACCTGACTGGCCGAGTACAAGACAATTTTGTCTTTAACTATTTTGCTATGGATCCAGTACCTTCAACAAATGTTTTAACCAGTACAATACTGTCCTGAAAAATGGTTAATAAGATTGTGGTTAGGTTGAAAAGGAATAAAAAAGAACAAAATCATCAAAACAAAACAAAAACTTTTTTTGCAAAAGTATTGTGTCCAAAAAATGATTGAAGAAATTAATAGACTGCAACCAAAGAAAAAAATCAGGCATCTTAGGAACAACCCTTTAAAGCGTCTTACTTGGATTTTATGATGCTATTAATTAGTAAGTGATGTATGAGCATATGGAAAAAATCATGTTAGTATTGACCTTGTGCTATAGCAACTTTTATGCTTTCTATAAATATCTGTTGAGTCATTGTAAATATACTTGGTTATGCTATATTTTCTTCATAAATTCTTCAAGTCATATGCTCTTTTATGGCTTTTGCATTAATGTGGAAACATCAGTAAGTAAAAATAATTTTATATTAGGGACCTGAGCTATAGTATAGCATCTAGCCAACTTGGGTTCTATATCTGCATCCCTTTTGGTATCCAAGCCCACCAGGAGTGATTCCTGAGCACAGAGCCATGAGTAAATCCTGAGCACCACTGTTGTGGTCCCCACCAAAAGCCAACAAAAAATACTTTTGACTATGAACAATATTTAAATAATATTGAATAATACAATAAACTTGCCTAGATCTTGGTCAAAAGAAATCTAAAATGTGAAAAATCAGGATTGACCTATGAGATAAAAGTAGACTATAGTTCTATAAAGATATGGTATATCAATTATATTTCTGCCATTTTGCTTGTTTCTAGGAGTATAATAATTTGTCTTCCCCAAGGCATAATATTAATAACTAAGGAATTCTATTTTATTTGCATTTTTCTGATTTTAGCATTTGAGATGCTAGTAATAATCATACATGAGAAAAATTTTATATGGAGTTCTCTTATCTTGACAACATAGAATATAATTTACTAGATATAATAATTTTGTGCTTAAAAACACTGTAATTTTCTTAGACATGACTTGTTGAGTAGAGTAATACTATGGTTTAAAGTTTTCAGGAAGGACTTGAGGTGTAGTTTAGTGGTAGAGCATGTGCCTTCTATGTGTGAGGTCTTAAATTTGACCCCCAACACTAAAAATAAATAAAGCTTTGAGGAAAAAAAAAACACTGAGCCTATTAGTATCTTGGAACTAGTTTAATTGTATGTGTACTATTTGTAGTAAAATGACTTAACATATTATCAGATAATTTGCTTACTAAAAATATAAATACCACTTAGCCTTTGTCCCTTCCATTGTAATTTATAGTACTAATGATGTCTTTTATATTTTTTATTAAACAGGTTCATAGTAAGTAGTTTTTGAATATATATATATATTTTTTTAAGGAATGCCTAAATAATTATAGTTCAGTCATTAATTTGTGAATAGTAAAGCAAGGCTTCAAATTTGGAAAATTTTTGTTGCTCATTGCAATAGTTGGGTGTAGAGAGCTAAATGAAAAGCATTGCCATTGGAAATAAAGAGATAAAGGGTATTTGCTTTAGTTAACCAATATAATAAGAATGTTTTACAATTAAACATTTTTACTTATGCCTGTCTAATAATATATTGATGTCATTATTAATAGTTATCTTTACTCTTATAATAAACTTCAAATGGTAAAAACTGGGGCCAGAAAGATAGTATGGAGGTAAGGCATTTGCCTTGCATGCAGAAGGACAGTGGCTCAAATCCCAGCACCCCATATGATCCCCCAAGCATGCCAGGAGTGATTTCTGAGCAGAGAGCCAGGAGTAACCCCTGAGTGCTGTCAGGTGTGACCCAAAAACCAAAAAAAATAAAATAATAATAATAAGTAAATAGAATAAAATTATAAAAACTTTAATAACAAATTTAATTTTAGGGGCTGGGCGGTGGTGCTGGAGGTAAGGTGCCTGCCTTGCCTTGTGCTAACCTAGGATGGACTGCGGTTCAATCCCCCGGTTCCCCATATGGTCCCCTGTGCCTGCCAGAAGTGACTTCTGAGCGAATAGCCAGGAGTAACCCCTGAGCGTCACCGGGTGTGGCCCAAAAATAAAAAAAAAAATTTTTTTTCATTTTAAAATTAAAATAGATACTGAAATAAAGTTGACACTTAAAATATATACATAATGTCTATACTGTTTTCTCCCAACTAAAACTTTCAAACCTTCAGTGTGAAGAAGTAGGAAATGAATCAAAAGTTTGGTGAATTAATCATTCCTACTGTAGATTTTGATCTTAAAATATTATGAGTTAATTATAATTTTGTACGCTATTTTCTAATAAATAAGATAAAACACCATGCTTCCCTGTCTTAGCGTTCTAGGTCTGACATATTGTGGTTTGCTTTGCTCAGAGGTGGGAGCTTCTTCTCACCATTCTAAAAGATGTTTATTTGGACAGAGTCAGCACTCTCTAAGCCAGTGAAGTTGTCTTAATTAGAGCTTTTAATCCGATTCCACTAAGAGAAGGTTGAGGATTTGATAGTTTAAGGGATTAGGAATCACTAGAGATGGATTGTAATTCTTGCCTTCGTGATTGACATTAAGCAGTAAGTGAGCTACTAGATGGTAGAACAGCTGCAGTCTCCGTGGGAGCTTGGACCTACTCCAAAAAGAAGGGAGTTGCAGTCATCAAACCCAGAGGTGACAACTGCAAGAAACACAGCCGACAGATCATTGGAATCTTGTCAGCCAGAACTGAAAGAGAACATTTCTGGCTACTGAAGTTTTTCTTGATGCCCTTGAAAAAATGATGACTCAGGCAGAACTCGGATTCAGCCTTATTACATCATCTGTCAAATTTCCTCATGCTTTGTCCCTATCAGAAATACTTTTCATCATTCCCCATAATGGTTGTTTTTTTTTTTTTTTTAACTTGAACTCACATCAAGCTAGAGATGCATCCAATCCCTTTGGTTCCTGAACTTTCATTACTGTACATCTGGCTGGGTGGAACCATGGGTTGGTCCATCTGCTATCTGCCCAAGTCTTTGGAAATCTCATCTTTTAAACCTTACTCTTTGCTTGGTTCCATATACAGCAAGAGGAAATGTCTTCCCTGGACATGTACACTGTATGTCTTTAAGACTCCTGCAGTCTTAGTTGATGGAAGATGGATCCTTGCAGGTGCATTTGCTATCCTCCTGAGTAAGAGGCAAATATTGAAAGCAATTTGCAAAGATTCAAGTCACCCCACTAGAACTGGCTCATATATTTTCTTCTCCCTCTCCTTGAACTTCAGCATTACACAAATGCAATATATTTATCTAAATGAAATATAATGATAATAAAAGAAAAAGCTATAGCTTTTTTTTTCAAACTATAGCTTGAAAGCATTTTTTGAGTCTAATGGGAAATTTTTCTGTATGGTTATCTTAGCCCATGAATTTAAACTCCTGGAAAGAAGGATTATATGATAGCACAATGCCTTGGGCTTCAGATTAAAAGTTAAAAAATACTTTCCAAGAGAAGCATCAAATTGTAAATGCGCACTTGTAAAAAAAAATTAGTGTTACGTTGATATATTTACTGTTGCTTGTTAATATGTTATTAATATGTTTATATGTTACTAATATTATTGTTGTAAATATTGGGAAATTAGCTTTTATTTCTTTTGGTTTTGTTCTAAATAGAATTGTCGTCATTTTACTTTTGATATAGTAGCTTAAATACAGTAAGCATGTCAATTTGGCATAAATATATTTTAAAAAAATAAGCAAATAGTAAAAGTATAAGAAAGAATAAACTTTTTTATAATTAGAATTACAGGTAGATAATAATATACATATATATATATATATATATTTTTTTTTGGTTTTTGGGTCACACCCAGCAGTGCTCAGGGGTTACTCCTGGCTCCATGCTCAGAAATTGCTCCTGGCAGGCACAGGGGACCATATGGGGCACCGGGATTCAAACCGATGACCTTTTGCATGAAAGGCAAACGCCTTACCTCCATGCTATCTCCGGGCCCCAGATAATAATATTTTAAGCTTCCAAACTGAAATGTAGAACCTTATTTGATCTCCTTATAATTGATACAGGTATGTGGCAGAAAAAATGGGTGGCAAAATTCTGAAAGAGAAACTACAAGATTTCAGTTGGGAACTGCATATTAGCGAATTAAAATACCAACTTAAATCCAACATAGTGCCAATTGGACTGGTCAAGAAAGGATTCTTCTACCATCGGGCCTTGCTTTTCAAGGTATGGGAGCTGTTTTGCCTCATTTGCTACACAGGGGAAACATTTTTTTAATCATAGAGTGAGCCAGTTGAGAACATTTAATTGGATAATATTAGTGTTAGTCTTTAGATTTTGGGTTGGCATATATGTGTAAATACCTATGCACTTTCAGATATGCATGGGTATATGTTCATTAGACTACTAAATCACTATGTACTCAAAAATTATACCTGCCATCAATACAGACTTCTTCTAGGATTTGAGAGTAATAGAGGTAATAGAAAATAGTCCCTGAATGCCAGGGACTTAATCTAAGCTAGGTTTATAGGCTACAAGGTGATGTCAAGGAAAGTCTTAGGGAAGGAAACAAATGATACATAAATCCTGAATATTGGAAGCTATGTAGAAGGTAGAGAAGGAAGACAAAAGCATTCTAGGCAAAGCAAATATTATACACAACACAACAGCTAAAAAAGGTTAATGACTCATTTGAGAGATTTGGGAGCATGTATTGACATGAAAGGGGCATTCTGCTAAAGGCCCAGATCATAAAACATCTCATTTGCACTTAAAAGTCTGAGAGTAGGCAGTGCAAGTCATTCAGGGGAAGGTATCACATAATTGTGAAAGACCATTCAGACAACAGGTTGGGGCATGAATTAGACCAGGGGCAAGACTAGAGACAGCAGGATCAATTGGAAGAGAACTGAAGCAAGAAATGTGGATGCCCCAGTGATAGGCATGACATCGGAAAGAAGGAGATGAACTGAGTGCGAGTTGTAGCCACAATTGAAAGAAGATGCAGTGTAAGAGGTTGTATGAGAAGAACAAAATGACTTCCTTTCATTGTGGGTGGGACAGCTGGTTATGATGGGCACTATCCACTAAATGGGGGACTCTAGAGAGGATTCACGCTTACGTGATGGTTGATTATTATTTTTATTATTTTTAGCTCCACTGTACCCAATATCAAATACTTATAAATGTTATTGCATCTCTATGTCTTGTGCCTTCAGTTCCAAGTGAATTATGTTTAAATCCAATGCCATTCTTTCCTTGGATTTTTTGTTTAATCAATTTTTCCTTCTTTCCTATCCTAAGTATATTTCTGTTTTAGTCCCTTTCATTTTTGTTACTGTCATCACCATCATTTGTGCTGTGTGATAGGCTATGACTGATAAGTATAATTGCAAAGAGTCACATGTATTAAAAGTTTATAAGTTGGGGCCGAAGCTATAGCACAGTGGTAGGGCATTTGCCTTGCATGCAGATGGTCCAGGACAAACCTGGGTTTGATCCCCAGTGTCCCATATGGTCCCCCGCGTCAGGAACGATTGCTAGACGCATAGCCAGGAGTAACCCCTGAGTGTCACCGGGTGTGGTCCAAAAACAAAATCCAACAAAAACAAAAACAAAGTTTATAGGCAAGAAAATTGATGCTTAGGGAAGGAATTTTTTGTTTATTTTTTGTTTTTGTTTTTGATTTTGGCCACACCCGGCAGTCCTCAGGGTTACTCCTGGCTATCTGCTCAGAAATAGCTCCTGGCAGGCACAGGGACCATATGGGACATCGGGATTCGAACCAACCACCATAGGTCCTGGATCGGCTGCTTGCAAGGCAAACACCACTATGCTATCTCTCCGGGCCCGGAAGGAATTTATTTAACATCAACCTGACATACAACTTAATTTGAACCCAGGTCTCTTGGAATCAAAAACTTACCATTCCTTTTTTATTATTATTATTTTTAAAGCAGTTTATTTATTAATTGATTGATTTGGGGGCCACACAGGGCAAAGCTCCAGGGTTACTCCTGGCTCTGCACCAGAAATAGCTCCCAGCAAGCTCAGGGGACCATATAGGATGACAGGAATCCAACCTGGTCCATCCCTGATCGACTGCATGCAAGAAAAATGCCCTAGTACTGTGCTACCTCTCTGGCCCCAGGTGCTTACCATTTCTTTCTACCCATAAATACATACCCATAAATACAAAATGTTCTGTCTTCTC
The DNA here is from genome assembly GCA_004027635.1 of Crocidura indochinensis. Taxonomy (NCBI): domain Eukaryota; kingdom Metazoa; phylum Chordata; class Mammalia; order Eulipotyphla; family Soricidae; genus Crocidura; species Crocidura indochinensis. Next base: position 9,211 of record PVKC010003839.1, read on the forward strand.
ACCTCCTTGGTGCACCTTCTCTGCCATCTGGCCTTTGCCCACCCTCAATAAGGATCAGTGCCAAATACAAGCTCAGGATGTCACCTGTGTTTCTGATAGCAAAGTTGTATGCCCAGGATTCCTATAAACTTTCTTCTCCCTGGAATTGATTATGCTGCTAAAGCAACTCGAAGATCTCAAAGAAACATTATTACTTCCTAAATTACTGATTTATTTCAAAGGCTAGAATGCTGGAATAGTCAGATAGAAGAGATACAAGGGTGAGGTACCAGGAGCAGGCACAGAGCTATCATGCCCTAAGCATGACATTCTTCCTGAATCACCACTTCTGCATGAACCCAAACACCACAATTGCTGTCTTTGCTATTTTTTATAGTGTCTTCCTACATGGGTATAATTGGTTAAATCCCTGGCTGTAGGTGACTGATTCAGCACCAACCCCTGGTCCTTCCTCCCAGAACTGAAAGTTCCAATCTGCAGTCACATGGTTGGTCCTCAAACCTTAAACTGCATCATCATCAGGTGCCTCTCAGACAATCACATCACAATCAAACACTCCAGGATTTAGAAAATCCAATGGTTTTAGAAGTTGGAAGCACTCTTGTAGAGTGCCAGACATTCATCACCGGTTGTACTGTAGTTGGCTGTTTGCTAGGCAGACTCAGGCGAGACAGAAGGGAAGGTCTTGCAGTGGCAACTACATCTCTATCATCTTGACCTATGGGCTCCCTGGTGCCATCATTCCATCATACAAATCAGCAAGCTGCACTCAGTTGTGGAAGAAGACCCAACACACTACAACCACACCAATTTCACCTCCTTGTCCTGAGCACCTTTTGAAAATACTTTTCTCTGCCAGCACTCACAGCTCTAAACACTTGACACTGATTAACCTACTGTACCCTGGGAGAAAGGAGGTTCTATTGTCACCCTCATTTCACAGCAAAAGGAAATGTTGGGAGCTGAGCCTTTGACTGGAGATGACAACAGCTAGTGAATGACTGAGTCAAAATGCAAACTCGGGCAGACTGAGCTGGCTCTTATCCATTGTGATACAGCTAAGACATTTCTAGATCATCTGAAAAAATACTTTCTTAATACCTTAAAAGCAGGACTCATGGCAGAGTCAACTTCCAAAGAACATTTAAGTAAGCCCCATGCAAGTGACAGCAGGCAGCCCACGAACACCCACTCACCATTCTGCTCCATTGCCCCTGCCTACATCACACAGAATCAATTAGCCCAGAAGTAGGGCCCTACCCTTTGGTCCCCCTGCACATCACACTCCAGAGCAGTGGAACAGCCTGGGAAGATTGATAGGTGCACCCGTGTGACAAGCCTGCTGCAATGTCCTTATCAATCTTGTGCCAATACAATGCCTGGAAAATGACACTTCTCAGCAGGATCTACACAGAGATGAGTCCACAGGATCTGGAAGGATGCTGGCCATTTTCTTACTGGCTTCTCCCACAAAAGTCCACATTTACCCTCACCCCAAATCTCCTTTCTAAGTATTCCTTGGCAAGACTTGTCTACTTCACCTCCACCCCAGGAAAATTTAACAACTCGGCAATTTTCTCCACCCTTCACCCTTCTTTCTCACTCTTGGTTGATCTTGCAATTTTCCCCCCACAGGCTCTGGCGGATAGAATTGCCGTGGGCTGCTCTCTGGTTCGTGGGGAGTACGGCCGAGCTTGGAATGAAGTTAAGTTGATAAATGAATCAAGTAAGGGATTGACGGGGGTTTTACTGCCCCCTCAAGAATACATAGTTGATCTAATGTTCTCTCCAGGAACACTGTTGAAGCTAAGAAGCAAAGAGGCAGATCTTTACAGATATCTCTAAATTCCCACATAAACACAGACAGCCGCAAACAAGCCACCTAGGCTTATACTCCCTATGAAGTTCCATAGTTCTTATTGTTGTTTTATTTATTTTAATATCATCTTAAAAAATGTTCGTTCTTTGTAAAAAATGGCCTGAACTAATTCTTTTCAGGTTTTTGGCAATAAGTTGACTTGTTTTCTAACTTTGTGTCCCTTGTGTAACTGTCTGTTGTTAACCCACTCCACTGTTCCCTGAAAGGGCATCTTTGCTCCTTCGGAAGCAGGTGTCCAAGTACCCAGTTGCTACAGGATAATTCAGTCGCCTCAAAACTATCAGCTTGTCTCATGCCCAGCATGTTTCAGAAATTCTTGCCTAGACAAAGTTCCTTTTCCGGGAAATGCCTTAGTCATCTAGTCTTACTTTCACAAAGTAAAATTACTGATAGAGTTGAAGGTTTATAGATCTATTGTCATTGTAAAGATGCTTTCTAAAATGTTTCCAAAATTTTCCTAGTATGCTTGACTGAGATAAAGTATTTCTAGCAGGTTTTTTCATAAGTTGTATTTGTCTTTTTGATGTCTATGTTGGCTTGGAAATACACCTTCAGTTCAAAAACAATTTGGATTTAATTTGACATATTTCATGCTGGGTAACAACAACAACAAACATTTAAATTACGATCACTTAAAAAAAAAATAAAAAAGTCCTAAGGGGAAAAACCTGAAACACAGAAACAGAAGCAACCTAGGGTGAGAAATTGTGTTTTCTATACTGTACACAAAGTGGTTGAACACATTTCAACTGGTCAAAAGACAAGTGAATAATATGAGGACGTTGCATGAAATATACATTTCTTAGCCATGTTTGATTTTCATGTTTATGTGTATAAGATTTTCTAAAATGAGTTTGAGTTTAGAGATTAAGTCTGAGTTTTGTATTCTCTATGAATCAGTTCCTAATTTCAAAGGATATAGCATTTTAAATTGTGCAATAAAGGTCTTCGTAGCAAATGGTGTGGCAGTGATCATTATCGTGAGATTTCCTGAATCAGAGCATGGATTATCGAATACAAACCACTCCAGGCGTATTCAAGTCTGTTTTGATCCAGAAAGCATTTAAAGTGGATTACAAACACACATAAGGAGTAATAAGAGAAAAAAAAATGGCACACAGGCCTAAGTGTTATCAAGAAAGTTCTATCAGACTAGGCAAAATAAGCTTGGAATGCGAATGCCTCCACAGTTTTCAGAGGAGAGTGAAAATTTGACTCTAAGCTTTCTAGCAGCCAATGCAGAGGGAAATACTATCAGTTTCATGATTTATAACAGGGTCCATTGGCTTAAAAGAGGCAAAGCCGTTTCTCAGGAGGAACAAAGACCTAGGGAATTCCTCTTTGGGAGTTTCATACAAATGACAAATGTAATAGAGAAAAATAGCATCCTTGAAAAACAACCTCCTAGTAAATTCTAAAGTTTTCATAAACCGGTGGCCTAACATCAAAATGGCATAAGTTCCCCCATGCAATTGCTGTGACATGGTTCACTAGATACCACATTTTTTTCAGTTTCATGCAGGCCCAAGACACATTTGATGTTTTGCTGCACTTTTTAAACAATTAGATATACTCTCTCAGCTAGCTTCTAGGTAATTATTCAATAGGAATGAGAGTATATACTCCGACAGGCCTTTGATGTTTATCTATTTTGTGTTACCAGAGAAGTGTAGAGGCATAAAATTTAATCATCAGGCAATTTATTTTTTTTTCAAAACACATCTACAATAACAACAAAAAATTATAAAATACGTATCAATAGATTTACTAAATATATAAGAAAAACTATAAAATCTTAATGAGATCTGAATAAATGAAAATACATTCCATTTTCCTTCATAGAAAACTCAGAAATATGAAGATTTCTATGTCCCCCATATTAATGTATGCAGTTAATATAGTTTCAATTAAAATTTCAATATATTTTCTTTTCTGTAAATTTAATAATGGTATAATTTCTCTAGGAGAATAAATGCATATAAATGTCAAGGTTATTTTGAGATAGAAAAATAGAAACCAGGGAGCCGGGAGGTGGCACAGGAGGTAAGGTGCCTGCTGCCTTGCCTGCGCTAGCCTAGGACGGACCACGGTTCGATCCCCCGGTTCCCATATGGTCCCCTGTGCCTGCCAGGAGCGACTTCTGAGCGCATAGCCAGGAGTAACCCCTGAGCGTCACTGGGTGTGGCCCAAAAACCAAAAAAAAAAAAAAAATAGAAAAAAAAAGAAAAATAGAAACCATGTCCATAATATTTCAGAATATATACCTATAGCAATAATAAGTATAATTAGTATGACACAGTAATAAAAAATATTACAAGTTAAGATACATATCCACATATATAGGTGGGGATTTAGTGTCAAGAAAAGTATCTTTTCTGCCAAGAGATTAGATGTATTGAGCTTCACATGATGGTTCATAGAAAAACTGTTGTGGGGCCGGGCGGTGGTGCTGGAGGTAAGGTGCCTGCCTTGCCTGTGCTAACCTAGGACCGCGGTTCGATCCCCACTTCCCCATATGGTCCCCCCGTGCCTGCCAGGAGCGACTTCTGAGTGAATAGCCAGGAGTAACCCCTGAGCGTCATTGGGTGTGGCCCAGAAACAAAAAAAAGAAAAGAAAAGAAAAGAAAAGAAAAACTGTTGTAATCTACATTATGGTGGTAGTTGTTTTATCTCAGCTAAATACTAAGGGTAGGATAAAACTATGGAAAATATCACTACTTTTAGGGTTTTAGTTGTTTTGGAGCAATGCAGTAGTATCAAATTATTTTAAGTATTTAAAAGAACTTTTCTTTATTTCAAGTTAACTGCGTATTATTGTTTGCAAAAGCTATATATCAAAATCATGAAAAGATAAGCATCTTAAAGACTGATGAGCTACCTAGAACACTAACAGTGCACCTAATATGATCATTTTATTTATTTATTTATTTATTTATTTATTTATTTATTTTGGCTTTTGAGCCACACCCAGTGATGCTCAGAGATTACTCCTGGCTATGTGCTCAGAAATCGCTTCTGGCTTGGTGGACCTTATGGAACGTTGAGGGTTTGAATCACAGTCCGTCCTAAGTTAGCGTGTGCAAGGCAAATGTCCTACTGCTCCGACCCCCTATTACGATCATTTTATTAGTCAGTTGGGCATATATTAATCTTGTGTGTGTAAGTAAAATTCTTTTGGGACTCACGTTATAAAAGAAATTTGTAGGATCTGCCAAAAAATAAAGATATATTTAGGGCTGACCAGAATAAGGCATGTCTTGCACAAGACCACCCAACATCCCATAGGGTACTGCAAGCCTGCTAGCAGTAATTTCTGAGCACAGAGCCAGGAATAACATCTAAGTGTTGCCAGTGTGGTCCAAAAATATATTGTTGGAAAAGATAAAACAATAGTGGGCTGGAGAGCTATTACAGTGGGTAAGGCTTTTGCCTTGCATACAATTGGGTTGAGTTCAATATTCAGCATCCCATATGGTCCCTCGAGCATCAACAGGGGTTATCCCTGAGTGCAGAGCCAGAAATAACCCCAGCACAGTGGTTATGATCCAAAAACAAAACAAAAGAAAATAAAAAAATAGTATGGTGGCTATTTTACTTATAAATTCTTTTATTAAGAGGCAATAACAATAACAATGTTCTCTCTTTATATATATATATTATTTAAACTCCTTGATTATATACATGATTGTGTTTGGGTTTCAGTCATGTAAAGAACATGATTTATCACCAGTGCAACATTCCCATCACCAATGTCCCAAATTTCTCTCATTCCCACCCAACCCCCACCTGTACTTTAGACAGGCTTTCTATTTCCCTCATACATTCTCATTGTTAGGATAGTTCACAATGTAGTTATTTCTCTAACTAAATTCATTCCTGTTTGTGGTGAGCTTCATGAGGTGAGCTGTAACTCCCAGCCCTCCTCTCTTTTGTGTCTGAAAATTATTATTGCAAAAATGTCTTTCATTTTTCTTAAAACCCATAGATGAGTGAGACCATTCTGCATCTCTCTCTCCCTGCCTCTCCCTCTCTCTCTCTCTCTGAATTTTTTCACTCATCATAATAAATTCCATGTACATTAAAGACTAGATTTAGGTTTAAAGAAGAGATTAAGTTCTAAATCTACTTTTTTTCTTCCCAGGCAGCCATGACAAAACTATTAAACCTATCTGTTATCTCCTGGAAAATAGAGACAAATGACAGCAAATATTTGGTTTGTTTTTTTTTTGGGGGGGGGGTCACACCCGGCAGTGCTCAGGGGTTACTCCTGGCTCCATGCTCAGAAATTGCTCCTGGCAGGCACGGGGGACCATATGGGGCACTGGGATTCGAACCGATGACCTTTTGCATGAAAGGCGAATGCCTTACCTCCATGCTAACTCCCGGGCCCCAAATATTTGTATATGGTTTGCTACATACACTGGCCTATTACCTTTTAACTTACTCTTTCTAGTTGGCCCATGACATACAGGTAAAATTACATTTGGCAAGTAAAAAAGTAACTATCTCATAGAAAAATTAAGTAATTTATCCCAGTTTCATTCAACTGGTAAGTGGCTGTTTACATCTGAACCTAGTTTGTCTCCAGAGGTCATAAGCCCAATTTCTTTTTTTTTTTCCTCACACATATATTTATTGCAGCACTGTTTACAATAGCTAGGCTCTGGAAACAATTAAGATAACAAATGAATGGTTAAAGAAGCTGTGGTACATATACACAATGAAATATACAGAAATAAGGAAAGAGGAAGTCATAAAATTTTCCTATGCATGATTGTACATGGAATCTATTATGCTGAGTGAAATAAGTCCAGAGGGAAAGAGATAGATATAGAATAGTCTCACTCGTCTATGGGATAAGCCCAATTTCTATACCTAATAAATCTGCAAAGGACAAAATAGGGCCATGCATGCAAATGACAAATGTATATATGTTCATGGGACTGGGAGAAATGTGTACATGTATGTGCAATAATAGCCCTTAATTCTCTGTTTATAAAAGAATTCTCTGTTTATACAATATCCTGGACAAACCTCTGACTCCTACATGTTTTAAGAAAATTGTTTTTTAAATACCATTTAAAATTAAACTAAACAATGAAGCTATGTTTTAGGTGTGCATTATTATAAACATCTGTAATAGTACATTAAGTTGACTACTAAAAATCCAATTCTACTATTCACAGTACAACTAAATCCCTCTATTTAACACCCCCCTCCTCTTTCCCCTTCTGATAACCACAATTTTAGTTTTATGGACTAAGCATTTATTTTGGTTTAGGACCTCAATTTGAACCCTGGCATCCCATATGGTCCCCCAAGCCAAGAGCAATTTCTGAGCGTATAGCCAGCAGTAACCCATGAGCATCACCCGGGGTGACCCAAAAAACAAAAACAAACAAACAAACAAAAAAGAAATACTTAAATCTGAGTAGAGTTTCTGGGAAAGTGGGAAGAAAGATGAGTAGTCATATTAACCCAAAACAAAAAAAATAGATAAATAAAATTATATGACATATTAAATCCAAATCTTTTTTTGTGTGTGTGTGGTTTTTGGGTCACACCCAGCAGTGCTCAGGGGTTACTCCTGGCTCTATGCTCAGAAATCGCTCCTGGCAGGCACGGGGGACCATATGGGGCACCGGGATTCGAACCAGTGACCTTTTGCATGAAAGGCAAACACCTTACCTCCATGCTATCTCCCGGGCCCCATAAATCCAAATCTTAATGAAGCCTCTCCTTCCCTAAACTTCTCAGATCCCTTTTGCTTATCTGACAACCTTTTGAGATACTCTCCTTAGTTCTTGTTTTAGCATTTCCCATATGCTTACTGCCTGGCAATACTTATCAATTTTTTTCCTAAAACAAGTGTATACCAGGTACAGAGTTAAGGGGCAAGCCTGGTGCTTGAAGTCAGAGAGTTTGCCACTTGTTTCTCCCATTTTTCACTGTGGGATGCTGAGCAGACATCTTGATTTCTTTGCCTTTACCATGTTTTTTTTTTTTTTTAATAGTTGTGGCCTAAAAATGTCACTCTGATGAATAAGATAGTGAAAATACATTTGCTCTGAAGAATGCTAATCATAAGCAGCTGAGAATTGTTAGCTGTTATGCATGGGTCTCACCCAAGGAGGTGGAAAGTTTACTTCAGGGCTGGTGAATCTATTGGCAAAGTGACTGGCATAGCCAGGAGTAGTAATCCCTGAGTTTCACCAGGTGTGGTCCAAAAAGAAAAAAAAAAAGGAAAGCAGGAGCAATATTTGGCTATCTTGATACTGTAAAGCTGGCAGATGAAGTGGGACTTTTGCTAGCTTTTATCTTCATTTGGATACTTTTGATGGTAAAAGAGGAAAATGACCCCCATCTGGGACCAGGATTTCCTTACGATTTCTGGTGTAGCAGGCATATGATCGCACATGGACCTCTTGAACCTGGGTGGGAGGAAATGGAAATACACACATGCTCACTGTCTTTGCAACTTGTGTCTGAAGTTCTTTGCCACAATGTGTGCGTGTAGCATGGCCGCTGCTTTAGGGAAGCACACAGCATTATTATCATGGTTTTATTATTTCATCTGGGGGCCTGGCCCAGCCAGTATGTGATTAGGAATGACTCATCTCGCCTGTGATATCTTCTGAGATCCCATTAATTTGTGTAGTTAAAACTATTGAGGTCCGGGTTGACTTACTAACAATGTCCAGGTCTCCCCATTGACTCAGCTTTTGCAATCAACCAAAACCTACAAAGAGGTGGGCCCTGGTATTCACCGGGTATTCACAAGTCCCCAGAAATGAGTAAGAGCTTTTAGAGTATATTTCAGTCCTAAGTCTGGCTCTGACCTCAGAGGCCTGAGTTCATTTCCCCTTCTCAGCTCCTAGGTATCAGCCCCAAATCCTGCAGACAGTTCGACTCTGATTATCTTGAGAAAGTCCCAGTTTGTTTTACACAGGAACAGCTGGCATCCAAATGGAATCAAGCACTTTTACGTAGTCATTAATCATCCTGATGAGAACAGCTGAAACAAACAGTGTTCTCTCTAAGTACTTACATATCTGACATACAAATCAAGTGATAGTCCAATTAGTTTATTTATAGGCTCCTTTCTTTGAAAAATCTGAATTAGTGTCTATAGCTTTCCTTTTGAATCCAGAGACTTTCCTTTTAAGGGAAGAAAAACTTGGAAAAACTCAGATAAAATGCATTTCTATCTGCATTATCAGGGCATTTATCTGCCAAATTGTTGATCATCGTTATCCTGCAGACATAATTTTCTAGTTGTGTGATTTCATTTATCTGGCTTTCAGAAAAAAAATTAATCTCATAAATAAGAGCACGTGAGAGACAGAAAGAGGTAAATATACCGGTTCCTCATACTCTTACAAAACAGAAAGCTTGCCTGATATTCCTCCTATGCAATTATTTACCCCTCAGAGAATTATGGTGAGAGGAGAAAATTAACTGTTGGATGAGATTTCCTTATGCTGTTCTTTTCCCTAGCTCAATAAGACTCAAGAAATAAAAATCAAAAGGGGGAGATCAAAATCAGCAGAGGTGAACTTCAGAACCCCACTTGGGAAATAATCATCAGAAACTTGCTCTCAGTGGCTTCCAGGAACAGCACAAATTTGTCACAAGTCTACTCCAAGTTGAGCATCCTGGCTGTTAGTGATAGACTGTTCAAGTGTGTTCAGTTCTCTTGTAGGGCATAAAATTCATCCCCCCCCCCCCACATTTCTGTCCTGCAGTCACTCCACCTTCCCAGAGATCAGGCTTAGAAATATGAAGTCCCCAAAAAAGGAAATTTTAAAAAATAAGGAAGGCCTTGCTAAAGCTCAGAGTGCCAATTGTCTGATTCCTTGTAATCTTAGTATTAGGCCCCATTATGGGAATTGGCAGAGCGCTGGAGGCCTGGGCTGGGTAAGGGAGATTGACCTGTCTGACTCACTGCAACTTCTAACTAGCAGGAGAGAAACCACATTGTGTCTTTGGATTATCATTAACTGAGCCATGAAGCCCTAAATCAGAGCCTGGGAGAAGAGGGTGGAGATCGACCCCTTCACACAGTTCCTGGCATTGCTGTCAAAGGTGCCTTATAAAAAAGACTCAAGGCCCAGGGTGATAGTACAGTAGGCAGAGTGCTTTCTTTGCATAGAGCCAACCTGGATTTATTTTCCTAGCACCAAATATAGTCCCCAAAGCAACACCAGAAGCAATCCCTGAGCACAAAGCTAGGAACAGGTTTTGAGCAGGAAAGAACTCAAAATACCAAAACTTGTTGCTGGTTACCAGAAATTTCTCCAGTCAACTATTGTCATATGTTCTAAGATGCTTCCTTTCTCAGCCTAGGGTTCCATGTCTAAAAGTGTTCATCAAATATTCATTTAACAGACAGATTTGCATGTTACTACACTTCAATCTTTTGATTTTCATTAGAACCAACCCCCTTTTTTTCTTCAATGAGTACTTTTATTTCTTAAAAAATAGTTTAAATAAAATGAACTAAAAAGGTTAAGATTCAGGCTGTATGGGATGCCCCTTTTTCAAGATGGCGCCAGGTTTCCAGGTTGATTCTTCTGGTTTTAGTGCTCACCTCTGAGAGGTTGGAGAACAAACTACTTCAATCCAGGATACCCTGACCTAGTGGGTGTTTTTAGCTGAGGGAAGTTGGTAAAGAGAAGACAGGTCTCCTTCACATGCCATGTCTCCCCTAAAGCAGATCATGAGAGCCCCCCACCATGGGAAGGGACATCTTTTACCTACAGAGACTGAGGAACCCCAAGAAGAATCCAGACAAACTCAGACTCCCCAACTTAACCTTTTTAACTCATCCCTTTTCCTCCCATCATGTTTCCTTCAACATTCAACCCCACAGTAAACCTAATAGAAAAAAACCATTCAGGGCAAAGAGAGTACATATCCTACAGACCCCAGTTTGATCTCTAGCACCACATATGATCTCCTCCTGAGCACTGCCAAAGGTCACTCCTGAGCACCGAGTTCAGGACTAGCCCCTGGCTACTACTGGGTTTGGCCCAAACCTCTCTTCCAAAGGCTTGACCTTTAATAGGAGGTCCTAATTGCTTTACAGAGTTTTTCAGGTCATGAAAAGATATGGGGCCCGGGAGATAGCATGGAGGTAAGACGTTTGCCTTTCATGCAAAAGGTCATCAGTTCGAATCCCGGTGCCCCATATGGTCCCCCGTGCCTGCCAGGAGCAATTTCTGAGCATGGAGCCAGGAGTAACCCCTGACCACTGCCAGGTGTGACCCCCCCAAAAAAAAGCAAAAACAAAACAAAGAAAAGATGATATGAATGATTCCATTAGCTTTTCTCCTATTCATCTGAATATTGGGGTGAAGTAGTCCAATCCATGGAGCCAGGCCAAAAAATCTTTGTGTGTAAAAAAACTCTCCTTCCTTGCACTAAAGTTGGCTGCTCCCACACACACACCCTGTCCTGACAGATTTCTGCAACTGGACTCTTTTATTACAGAAATCCTGGGCCCTGAAAGTGTCTCTGGGATGGTCTCCCCCACTGATGGCTCCCAGTCCCCGATGCTGAGCTATTTTTATTCTTGACACTGGTGTGCAGTTCCACCAGGAGGAATTCGTGCACCCTCCCCTTTCAAGCAACGAACTGCTCATTCCCCCATCTCCTAATTATGGATGTAAATTGTTAACTCATTATAATTAGCATAATGTCTGGAAAGGTATTTCATTATAATTACCTCTTAAAACAGATGTAAGCAAATTTGAAATGACCATCAGAAGACATTGGTAAGTAGGTGGTAGGAAAGGGAGGCTGTGTGTGTGTGTGTGTGTGTGTGTCTGTGTCTGTGTGTGTGTGTGTGTGTGTGTGTGTTTAGCAGCTACAGGCTGTTGTGGGACCTGGGGTTCAGACCCAGCTTCCTTTCTGTCCTCTCCCCCCTTGCCTCCCGTCCCCTCCTACCTCATCCCTCCTGTCTTCTCCTGCCATCCCCTTCCTTCTCCTTCGCTCTCTCTCCTCTCTTATCTCTATCTCTCTCCTCCTTCCTCTCTTTTTTGTCTATCTGTCTGTCTCATTCTTTCTCTCTAACCCCAGCAAATATCTGCCTGAGTCGTTGCCAGCAATCCTAGAACAATGATCCAATGCTGCTTTTTTCTTGAGAAAACTCACTTTTCATTCATCATTCAGTGTTGGGAATTGGAACTTTCTGTTGTGTACCACCTGGAGACTCAGATTCTGCAGCCTGAGCTGGAAGGAAAAGCCTCCTGGCAGAAAACCCTGGAAGTCAAGGGCAAGGCAGGACCAGAAATCCCCTCTGTCCTGATCTCTAGGGCTCCAGTCAAAAGCTGGACTGGTGTGTGTGTGTGTGTGTGTGTGTGTGTGTGTGTGTGTGTGTGTGTGTGTGTTGTGCAAAGAAAAGGTGGGAAGGTTTTGAAAAAAAAAACTGAAAGGTTTCTTCTTGAAATTCCCTCACTGACAGGTCAGCAACTTGCACTCTTGGTGAACTTCATCTTCTCTCTACCTTCACTCTTACCATCCCTCCATCTGCTCCCCACAACCCCAGCCTTCCCTCTCCTGTACCATTAAATGCAAAAGAAAGGTGAATCCCATGAAGAAGCTGTAGAAGACACCTTCTGCAGGTGTACAAAACCTAAAAACCATTGAAATATTCATTCGTAACTATGGAATTTCCAGCCTCAGTGAATACATAAAAATGGACGATTCGGTTTTAACAGTTACCTGCCAGTTAATAGACAAAGTGGAAAAACCTTAGCTGAGAAGAGCTTATTGTCAGCCACAGCACATTTGTGCTTTAATAAACTTCTAGAATATTAATTTTTCTGGGTTTAAAAATTAAATATAAGGAGCCAGAGGGTTAGTACAGCAAATAAAGAGTTCACAGTTGTATGTGCAATTCTCCACACCATATATGATCCTTAGAGCACATCAGGAGTGATCCCTGAACATAGAGCTAGGAGAAATCCCTGATACTGCCCAGTGTGGTTCCAAAACAAAATAAAAAATTAAACTGAATAAACTACTACTGTAGTGTTTCTTGTCCCAACCCAAGGCCCATTTCTTTAGGAAAAGGGTGGTGACAAGCAGGCTGTATCCAGAGGTGGCCTGTGGCTCCTGGAAGTTGCTTTTCAGCCAGCAAAGCCTGCCTGGATATACACACTTGGTGAAAGCAGAACCCTAAGCAGAGGAGAAAGAACTTGGCCCAGTTACATTTTCTACGTCTTTCTCCTATCCTGGGAGTCACTGGCCCTTTCTCCAAGGTCTTGGCTTTGTGGAAGAGCTGCCACAAACCATGACAAGCTTGGGTGATAAATTGGATATTGATGGGCAATTACCTGACTCCAAATAGCTCTATAAATCAATGGGTGTGAACCTCGCACCACCGCCAAGGGCAGCTCTAAGCAACTGCAGGCCCAGCAGGGGAGAATGGGGAGGCCAGACAGGAGGTTTCCTTCTCAAGGAACAAACAACCCCATCCCACAATGTGGCCAGTTTTGGGGGAACAGCCCACGTGAACTCATATGCTGCCTTAACACTTTCTTGCAATGACCAACTCCATGCTGCTTTCTGATACACTCTAGAAGAGAAACTTCATTGTGGGGTTGAGTTTGGAGTCCACTGCAGACTGTGTATCCATAGGACACTCTCAGTAGGGTTTGGGGGATCATGCAGTGCCAGAGATTGACCCAGACCTCCTGCATACAGTGCATGCACTCAACTCTGTCTCTCTGTCTCTGTGTCTCCTGTCTCATTCAGGAATGAAGTTAAAAAATTTATTTTGCAAGATTCTGTTTTTTTCCTTATTGTTTTTTATTTTGGGGTGCCCACACAGTTTTTCTGAGGGTTTACTCTTGCTCTGGGCTGAGGAATTACTTCTGCCTGGGCTAAGGGGACCATATAGGATCCAAGGAATCTAACCCCGATCAGCAGTGTGCAAGACAAATGCCCTACCCACTGCACTATCACTGCTGCCCTATATTTTGTGAGATTCTAAAAGTAGCACAGTTACCTTTATAGAGAGTTTTTTTTTTAATAAAAATGATTGTTGAAAGAAGTAACTTGGGTAAGCAACAATGGATATGTCCCCATTCCCCCCATGGTAACTAGTTGACTTCTGTTAACATTTTGTCCTTGTAGAGGCTTTACAAAAATAGTCCAGCTGAGGTCAGAGAGGTAGTACAGGAGTTAAGCTGCCTGCCTTGCATGTAACTGACCCCAGTTGGATGCCCAGACCCATATGGTCCCTGAGCATCATCAACTATAAGCCTGGGCACCTGTCCTGGGATGACCTGGTTCCTCAGGACTGGAACAACACCACAATGTGGTCCTCACAATGAACAACTTCCTTCTTCACCCCCAATTCTGTTGCCTCCTGAGCACAAACTGGGAGCCCTTCCCTCAAACTGAATCTAATTTCGTTTGAAATATAACTATCTAGAGCTGAGGATATATCTTTGTAGGAAAGCACATGCCTTGATTATAAGACACTTGGATTTGATCCCCAACATTGCAAAAACAAAACAACAAAAACTACCACTGTCTACGCAACTCTGAATGTCGGCATCCTGACCCACACCAACCCTCACATAGGCTCAATTCATCTTTCCCTTGTCCTGGAGGCAGGAACTCCAAATTACCTTTTCTTGACAGATGTTTCTGGCATACCTGATGCCTGGGATGCTCAATCCTTTCTGCTTATCTTGTTCACATCCAAATGTACCCTCACTACCACTAAGTCACAGCCACAGTCAAGAAAGATTTTTATACCCCAAGAAACTGACCCCCAAGCCAAAAGAACATAATCTGAAAAATAACTAGTCTTAAAGTGATACGTTTAAAATCTGTCTCAGAGTGATACGTTTAAGACTCTCCACACAGAACTATTTCTTACCCTTCTGAAGATCACCAGAAAGTACGCACATGGCACTCAGTGGCAGAGTTTTTCTCTGTGAAAGGTGCCCTTAGAATTTCATGGTCATGAGAAAGTCTTAGATTCATCACATAGTCCTAGATATTGGAGTCATATGTTCTGATGGCACATCTGTTGGAACCACCCATGTTTGTTCTGAAGTCATCTTGGAACAAAACATTGTTAGTGATGCCTGATGGAAAGTCAGGTCCTTAACAATTTGGCTACCTTTCTGGGAGGACCAGAGAGAACAAAGTACTCATTTCCTCACTCCTCTAGGGAGACAGACATAGAAATCATAAAAGAAGGAAGGTGAGTATAACTTAAAAACATTCCTTTAATATCGTTATTTGCAGGGGGCTCCTACTCTTGAGGATTTTAAATATGAAATAGGAATGCATTGTTCAAAAGGCATCTTCCTCGAGCTGTGCTCAGGCTTTCTTGGGAGTGTAAACCACTCAGGCACAGATATTTGTACTCGCTGTGGGGATATTTCTCAATTCTCATAAGGGCCCTTATCAATTACTGCCTGGAAGGAATTTACCCTCGGTATTCATAGTCACACAAGCATGTCTAAGTAAAAAACACACCTCCTAGGGCCTCTCACGAAATCAGTCCCTCTGCAGGAGAGGGAGAGCTTGTTTGGGATCAGGCATTGAAATGCATATTTGCATGCTAATTACTCAGAAAGCTTCGCAATTCACTGAGGTGTTATGAAAATGTTAGCATTCTAGAAGCCCAGGACTCTGCTGCCCACGAAGGGGAACAGGAATGGAGAATGATCTGGGTGGATGCAACAGGGATGCAATTTATTTTCAAAGTCATTTCAAAAATCTACTTTTGTTGAATTAGTCCTGTTCAGATTTTCTTCTTTTCTTCTTTTATTTTTCTGTGTCCTTTGCAGCATAGAAAGGCCCATTCACTCAAATTCTGCAGTCTCTGTGCCTGAAGACAAGAAAACACAAACATCAACCATCATGGATTTCACCCCGCCCCCTCCCAGAACCAATCACTTAATTCCCCTCTCTGAAAGTTCTGTCCAAGGGCTATAAACATGGTGTTTGCAAACAGGGCTATCATCAGAAAAAATTATTTTCTGATCGAATAAAATAAAGCAACATCTGTTCCGCAGAGTCAATCTCAGTCTGTAAATGCAATTTGAAAACTACTTTCTTCCCCTGAAAACAACAAGGTAAAGATGGAGGAACAGAGCCTTCCTCATACATATAAATGAAAAGTCCAAAGTGCTTTAGTTGTCTTCATTTTCTGCTCTTCTCTATGCTGGAACTTAAGTGAGAAGTTGTTTTCCCTTTCCCTCCTTTTTTAGGAAGATGTTTTGTTGCTTTTGTTTTGCTTTTTGGTTGTTTTGCTCCTGAAAGAATTTGGGACTCTGAGGCAGAGGCCAAGTGGAAATGTACATTATTCTTTCTGATTCTTAGATTTCAGTGATCTTCAGACTTCCTTTTCCATGTGTTTCAACCTTCTTGCGAATGTTTGAGAATGTTTCCTCAGGATTCAGGATCCTCAGAAAATGTTTCCCTATGGACAGGCCTCCCCCTGAACATCTAGAGCAGGCCTACCAAAGCAGTAAGACTTGAACTTGGGGATTATTTTGAGCTCAAGTCAGTCAACACTCTCAGGCTCACAATTATTTTTTGTTTGTCTTTTGGGTCACACCTGGCAGCGCTCAGGGGTCACTCCTGGCTCTACACTCAGAAATCGCTCCTGGCAGGCTTGGGGGACCATATGGGATACTGGGATTTGAACCACCATCTTTCTGCATGCAAGGCAAATGCCTTACCTCCATGCTATCTCTCCGGCCCCAGGTTCACAATTTTTTGTGATTTCCTTTACCTAGAAGTAGAAAAATTGGGGGTGTTAGCCAGAATTAAGATTTCTTTTTACCTGAAATCACTTTTATATCAAAGAAATAAAAACCAATTTTTGTAAAAAAATTTGAGCCTAGGAATTACTCCTGACTGCACGGAGAATCACTCATTTCAGGTGGTACTTAGAGAATTTTATGCTGTGCCAGAGATCAAACCTGGGCTAGCTAAATGCAAAGCAGTTGCTTATCTCTCCAGTACCTATAACTCAAAATCAATGTTAGCTGGGCAATCATGTAATTATAGACCACCTGACCTTTGTCACTTGGTCTCTTTCATCATGAGTCCCCTCTTCTTTCTTTCAAGTCTCAGATCCCTAATTCATCCCGTAGTTCAGGATAAATATCCTTATTTTGTACTGTTGGCTTTAGAAATCATATCCATGTAGGTTTTTTTTTATCCATTTATAATTAATTGTTCCCCCCAAAATATGTCATTATTTGATTGCTGGGCCAACCCACAATGATATATGCACACCTATGTTCATTGCAGTGCTTGGTGTGATAATACCAAATTAATTTAAATGTCCAATGACAGATGAATGGATAAAGATGTTGTGGGATACATACACAGTGAAATTTTATGCATCGATAAAAAGAAAAAGCTTGTGATTCACTGTAAGAAAGAAAGAGGGGAAGGAACAAATGAATGAATGAAAGAAGGTTAAAAGAAAGGAGGGAAAGAAGAAAGGAAAGAAGGGAGGGAGGGAGGAAAGAAAGTAAGGAAAGTAGGGAATGAGGGAGAGTGAGTTACCTTTCCTTTTAAATATTCAAAAATACCCTAATGTAAGAAATGATATTTCTGAGTCATATGTGTTCTACTGCTGTAAATTATTTCTCTTTCTTTCATAATATCTAAGATGTGAACAGGAAGTTTTTCTAGGAATATTCACAGAATGTCAGCATTTGTTTTCTGGGATGGATGAACCGTTCTTTCTTTATAGTTTCCTATGTGATTTGAATTGTTTGCTTGTTTAAAAATTACATGACTAGGGAAATAGCACTAAGAGCTGAATCATGTGCTTTGCAAGTGAGAGCCCCAAGCTTCTCCCCAAGCGCCACATGGTTCCCCAAACACAGCTGAGAGAAATCCCAAGCATCGAGTAGTGTCTGAGCACTGGCAGGTGCTGTGTCTCTCCCAAAAAGCAATGACAGTGAATTACATGGCAATAATATTATTCTCCCCTTAAATTAAGAATTCTTTTGACCAAAATCAGACAGGCTCCTTTGAGCCTGCTTTCTGACTAGGCCTCCTCCTAGGGCTTGATCTTCAGTCTAGCTAATCCAAATGTGGCAAAATTCCTTTTAAATCAGCTTAGCAAGAATATCCCCACACTTATCCATCCTTTGATCACCCTTAAAACCTGACCAATTTCTTCATCTCACATCCTCGATGTCAACTGACTCCATACTTCCTCTAGCTGGGGTAAATGAGTCCTGGTAAATGATTCAGCAAGAATTCCTCATTAGAAACAAGACAATAGGCCCAAAATGGAGTCTCTTAGTGAAACTCCAAATCACCAGACCAAAACTTAATTACACCTTCAGTTCTCTCTTAGTCTAGTCAGTCCCGAATGATCTGAATAGAAACAGTGAGACATTCTGCCTGAAAAATTCCCTGCCAGATCCTGAAAGAAAAGAATCACTTTGTAAGAAGCAATATGGTTTTTTGCTTCACTTCCTGCGACCATTTCCTTCTACCCTCATGCTTCACATATTGTCTAATTTCTTCCTCTGTGCTTGAGAACGTCGCCAGACTTACTGAAGTAAACTACTAAAGCCTTCCAGGTTTACTACTGACTTGCTTAATTAAACCAGTAGAGCCTTCCAGATTTACTCAGCTGAATTCTTAATATGTACTACCCTGAGAATCTCTTTTTAGTGATTTTTCCCAACTCTGATCCCCTCATTCATCTATAAATCTTTGTTTGTCTTTGCTGTATTCAGAAAGAGGCCAGTCTTGTCTCTCTGGCGCTACTTTTAACACCTATCACAGCAGACCTGAATAAAGTCTTCCACACCTTTTACCCAATGTCATATTCATTTTTTTTTCCTAGCACCTCCCAAACAATCTACCTCTTAAAGTTTGTTGAAAGCTGTCCATTGGGCTGGAAAGCTAGTATAGGCATTGTCTTCCAGGTGGCTGACCTAGTTCAAAGCACTGGATGGGGCCCCCAAACAGAAAAACGTCTACTGATATGTTTTGTTTACATTTTCAGAATGTTTATAGATTATCTTCCTTACTGCAGACTATTGTAGACAAGTTACTATTTAACAGTTACCAATGGCTCTCAAATCTATAATAGGTGTTTCAAATCTAGAGTTGGGACTAGAGAATTAGTTCAAGGGACTGAGCACTTCCTTTGCATGCTATAAGCTAGTGCTCACCACCATATGGTAAATGAGTTTAGCACCCACACCCCAGCAACACCAGGAGTGACCTCTAAGCACAGAACCAGGAGTTACCTTCACCAAACACTGCCAGGTGTGGCTCCACAACCGAAATTAAAGACCAGCCAAAACAAACAAGTGTGATCTACAGCAAGTCAAGCAAAAGCTGTTGGCCATAATTAGATTTAGTACCACTTTCCTAGAGACCATTGTGTCCAGATTTTTTATTCACAATTGGGAAATACTGAAGCCAGAGAAACAAAGTGATTGGCTCACTACCTGTAGCCAGTTCCTAGTCACACTGTCTTTGAGATGGGTTCCCACATTCCTGGGGAGGTACCTCTTCAGCTCTTAGGCACAACAACAACTCAAAAGCGAAGAAAACCAAGACCAACTCTTTGGTCTTTGTCCCCCCCAAACCCGACCCCAGGTGGGAGTATCCATTGCCATTGACTTAGCAGGGCCACTGTATCAGCGAGCAGCAGCCCTCCAAGTATTTCCTGGGTCATCAAACCCTGTGTTGGTGGATGGAGCTGGGAAGTGAAGGAGTTGTTCCCAGCCCCTTCCTCATACTTAAGAGGTACATTGTCACCACCCCTGTTTTACCCAACCATAGGAGGCACTGCAGGCATGCAGTGTGCCCCAAAGCATTCTTTCTCCCAGTTCTGCCTCCAATGCCAATGATTTCAGAGGTGTTTTGCAGTTCGAGATGAATGAGAGGAGGAGGGGGCCGGACAGGAACAGAGAAAAGAAGGGGCCGAATTTATGGCTGTGTGTGAACATGTACCTTTCTACATCTCCTTACGAAGATGATTCATGGGAGCCCTGCTTATTTCATCCTGGGCACTGTGGAAAGGAAAATAATTTATAGTGATCAGAGTTGGACTCACAGTATTGTGTCCACACTATATATTTCCCCGAGGAGTTCAAAGCATCTAGAAATCATGCCAGACCACTGGCCTTGAGCACAAACATCGTGCCCGCCTAGTCCTTAGCCAAATCATGGGGAATTGTCCTGTGCCTGGGGGTGGGGGGCAGCTGTCCTCTACCTTCTTCTCTCTTCCCCCTCCCCTCCTCCTTGGGGATCCAGAGGAATTCTTCCACACCATGCCTAAATCAGGACCTTGCAAGGGGAGCTCTCCACATTGAGAGGGGAGAGGAGCAATCTCTCTCTCTCTCTCTCTCTCTCTCTCTCTCTCTCTCTCTCTCTCTCTCTCTCTCTCTCTCTCTCTCTCTCTCCTGTAGTGTGTAAAACACTAATGCCATCTCTGTAGAACAGCTCGTAAATCACTTATATTTTCCCCTTTACGATGCCATTGCAAATTAGCTATTTTTTGCATTTGTAATTAGAGGCTGGAACAGATGGGGAGGCCGGAGTTCAGGGAGATAAATTTACAGGCATGTGGGGCTCTCTGCTTCTCTTCCCTGAGAGAATCCAAGCACCTCCCAGAAAGCCAGGTCCCAGGACTCAAGGCCTGTACCCCCAGTCCCCCTAGCCCCCCACCAACTGCTTTTATTTTTCTGCCTTCAGAGATACTCCTGCTCCCCGTAGAGCATCATCCTGTGATCCCAAGGCTGCCCCAAAGGGAGAAGCAATGTTTCCCAACAATCTTCTCAGCCTCCAGCTTTACTTATTTAGAGCTGTAATAAAATCATCAAAACTCACCTGCAATTTTGTTTCTCTCACCCTCAGCCTCCCTGCCAAAATATGTCTTTCCAAAGTTGAAAAAGCAAAGGTAGAGAAGATAGATAGATAGATAGATAGATAGATAGATAGGTAGATAGATAGATAGATAGATGTCAAATAGAAGGCTTGAATATGCTAAATGGATAGATGAAAATAAAAAGGGGGAGCTAAATGAACTGAGTACTTCATGTAGGAAGTTAGTTTTGATCCCCAACACCACATGGTTCCCAATTTTGGAAACCAATGATTATGGCCCATCTAGATACAAGCCAAAAATTGGAGGTAGGGAGACTGGGCCACATTTAGTGATGCTCAGAGCTTATTTCTGGCTTTGCACTCAGGAATCACTCCTGGCAGTGCTTGGGGGACCATATGGGATGCTGGGGATCAAACCTAGGCTGGCTACTTACAAGGCAAGTTCCCTACCCTCTACTATTGCTCTAGTTTATAAAAAAAAAAAAAGGAGGCAGCATTGGTGTTCAAAGATGTGACCCTTCACCCCTAGGTTAAGCTTCCAAGGTTTGACTGTACCCAGACATAGCACAGCCTGGCAGACACCATTCTCAGGAGAACCCTCAAGCTCTGGTTTAACAGTGCTGGCCAGCAGAGACCCAGCAGCAAAGCCCTCACTCACCTCTAGACACTTTCCCCCTATCACCCGACTAAACACCACATGGATGAGGTTACTCAGATCTTATACACGCTGTGCATGTTCATGCATGTGCTCACTGTATGTGCACCCGACACCACCACTGTGTGCACCCTCTGTCCCCTCATGAACATGCAGATCTCCTGGAAAGACTCTAAATATAGGCAGACTGCTACATTCCCTGCTCCCGAATGAACTGATCCTCTCCCAGAAGCACGGCCTCCTCAACTCCGTGTACAGAAAATGAACTCAGAGGAAAGAACTCACTGGCCAAAGAACCCTAAGTATTAGTCCTGGTGTCTGATCCTGAGTGATGGGGGTTGGGTAGGTCATATAAAGAGAAGCTGTAAGGTCTTTTCCCACAGGAGACTAGACCTGCAGAATCCTACCAGCTTTAGGGTCTCAGGATGGCTGAGTGAGCATAGAGCTGGCAGCTGACAGGGAGCTGAGGTCCTGGGAAGCATCCTGGGCTATGCCCAGATGGGTGGGTACCCCAAGTTCTTGTCTTTCCCAGGGTGTCTCAGTGCTGGGAGAGTCACTCCAGCTGCCACCAAGAAATCATGAAGACTCTTTGAGGACTTCTGTGAAAGGCAAACTTGCCAGAAGGCTGTGAGACAGAGAGGTTCCTGCAGTGGGTATTGGGTGTGAGCACACCCATCTCCCAGCACAAATCACCTCCCCACCCTCAATCTCAGATAACAGGATGGGGGAGGGATGAGGGGGGAACATGCTTTTTGTTGAAATGTAAACCGAGGCTGGGAAACAGGCTTCAGGACTTTGCAAAGGAATCAGTCAGGAATGGGTCTAAAATTAGATCAGGATTCGGCTCTGGTTTCCAAGCTGAGAGAGCCCTGGATGATTTATACCTCTGGGTAACATCACCAGCCCTAGGGCTTGCTGAAGGGGCCAGGCTAGGAAGGAAGTGAGCGTGGAAGGTTAGCTGCACTGCTAGATCCATGGGAGAGTCTCGGAAAAGAAAAATCCCTCATATGTGTCCCCACTGTGAAGAAAGAGCCCAAGGACGCAACAGTCAGCCATGCTTAGGACTTGACTTCAGTTATCAACCAAGGACATGCCTTTGTCCTCATGTCCAAGATACCTACCTCTCATCATTTGACGTTTCTTTGAGATCCAACATCTTTCTCTTCTATGTCTGGTGCTGTGTGGTGCTCAGGGTTTACTCATGGCTCTATTTCCCAAAATCTACTCAATTTTCTCACGTTCCCAACTGCTCCCACTCAAGACAAAAAGAAAATAAGCCATATACATGAGCAATAGTACAGCGGGGAAGCCACTTGTCTTATACACAGCCAACTTGGATTAGATCCATATTAGATCTGCAGCATACGTACAGTTGTCTGAGCCTACCAGGAGTGATCTTTGAGTGTAGAGCCAGGAGTAACTGACAAGCACTGCTAGGTGTAGCCCAAACCCACCACCACCACCAAAACAATGAATTGAACATTTGGCCCTCATTCAACTTCTCAACTCTCCACATATTACAGGAGGGGAAGGACTTTTCCCTTCTACTCTCCTATCTACCTTGGTGTTCTTTCCAGACTCATGGCAACCCATGTATCTGTTAGCTATCACCATGTAACAAACAAGTATTTCATCACAATGACATAGAACCAGTAGGCCTCCGGGTAGATTACATGTTTGTGGGTATGAGCTAAATGAGTTCCATCTCCATGGAGATCTTTTCTATAGGACTTTGCTCCTCCTTGAGCCAGAGGACTTGAGTCAGGTTCTTTTGGAAACCAATGAATCACAAGAGTGAGCTCATGAGACTTTTTAACTCAGTTCAAAACTCACATGCTCCGGCTACAACTCTACCTTTTGGTGAAGGTAAGTCAATGGCCTAACTTGAGGTCAAAGAATTGGAAAGGAAGCTATGCTGGGTATAATTCTACAAAGTTACGTAAAAGAAATGGTGACTATAAAGAAGGGACAGGATCTAGGGAACAGTGTATGGCTCCACTGTGTGCAATAAGAAGAGAGGTGACCTTGTTGACTTAAAATGCATTTGGGAATTATTTAATAAATAAAAGATCTCATTCATTTGCCTCTATTCCAGATGCCCAAATGCATGGCTACCTAATCTAGCAGGTACATTGGTTGTTGGCAAATAGATTTGCCCTTTCTTCTTTGTACTGCTGGTTTTAAAGTTTCATTCTTCACCAGCCTGATAGTTTAAGGAAAGTGTTCTACTACCTAGTTTTGTCCACATGAAATAAAATTTTTACAAAGAGGAGGGTAGCTTCTCTAAAACAGAAATCTTTTTCCTCTGCCTCTTATATGCCACCTGGGAGGGTTTCTATTTTTTTTTTTTTTTTGGTTTTTGGGTCACACCCAGCAGTGCTCAGGGGTTACTCCTGGCTCCATGCTCAGAAATTGCTACTGGCAGGCACGGGGGACCATATGGGGCACCGGGATTCCAACCGATGACCTTTTGCATGAAAGGCAAACACCTTACCTCCATGCTTTCTCCAGGGCCCCGCGGGAGGGTTTCTAACTTTAAACTATAAAGGAGGTAGCTCAGAAGGCAATACAGGGCCCACTATGTTTGAAATTCATAGTCTTTCCAGAAAGGTATAAAAATATTAGCCCTACCCCCAGTACTTACAGTGGATCTCTCTGTTGGGTGGGGTGGAGGGGTTGAAATTTCATGCATTTTTTTCCTTAGTGTCATTCTGTATCAAATAGTACATTTACATTTTGGAAAAAATTTGAACCCCTTTTTATTTTTCTAGTTTTCTCATTATTCTCTAATTGGTATAGAACCCCATATTAGTGCTTACAGCCTAACAAAGTACAATGATTATTACATATCTATGTGATCAGTGGAGCACAATAATTGTATACACAGATAAATGATTTTTACAATAACTCTGGTCAGCATTTGTCATCTTGTTTTGTTCTTGCTGAAAATTATTACTGACTTTTTAATTATCTTAAAAGCTGCTTCTTTTTTTATGAAATTAGTTCTTTTGTAATGGGCAATTACTTGGTGGCTATGATTCATTTGAGGGTGCTAAGCATCCCCAGCAGTGTTCAGAAGACCAAGGGTCATGTCTGGTGATACTTAGTCTACCAGACTAGTACTTCAAGTGCTCATAACCCATGATGCTGAGGACAACCGGATCATACCTGGTAATTCTGGAGGTCTGTGAGGTATCAGGAATCTAACCTGGTACCTCATGATGCATCCTCTCCAGACCTTGAAGCTGTCTCCCCAGCCCTAGTTCCTGGAATTCTTTAATGAACTAATATTGAGGTTTCTCAGCTTTAGTCTCTAAAACTAGCTAGAAATAAATCCATCAATCTTTCCAGGTCCTCAACAAGTGAAGTAGAAAGGAACCCTTGAGAAAGTGCATTTGAAGACTGAATTTCCAAGTCTAAGTCAGCACTGCCAGGTAACTGCCTATGAACTTAGGTAAACTATTTCTCTTCCTTTTTTGTAGGGGGAAGACTGGGATGAGGATCCCCAAGAGATGCCCTAGGGCAGTGATGGCTAACCTTTTTGAGCCTGAGTGCCCAAACTGCCGCACAAAACCAAAGAATTTCCTCAAAGTGCCAGCACGTCAATTAAACCTTAAGAACAAGATTTTAGTATCTAAAAACTTTATAAATTTTATAAATTTATTAATTGAAAACCTTCCTGCATGCCAGCTGCTAGGCCTTTGAGTGCCATAGGTTCGCCATCGCAGCCCTAGGGCCTGTCTTACATGTCACCAGGGCGTGTGGTTGAATGTGCCCTGGTCCTTCCATATTGGGGATCATAGTCTTCATAGCAACACTCAGCAGATATTGGGGGGCAATTGTGCCAAGGATTGATCCTGGGTGGGTCATGGGCAAGATATGTGTTTAACCCTTGTACTCCCTCTCTGGCTTCTAAGTTCTGAAATATTGACTCCAAGTGCACACTTATTTGGGGCCCTAATTTTGCTTCCCAGTCTAGCTCAGGTGGCCAGAAGGAGCAGATGGCATTATTATAATTATTATTGTTATTTAAATGCTTATCACTCTTCTTTGAGCTTATCAGGAGCCCAGTCAACCCAAGATAACTCTAACATATTTTTTAATACTTTTTAATTTTTAATTATGAGAACAAAGATGCAAAGAAAGAGGACAAGGTAAGGTTACAGTGGAAGGACAATCACTCATAACATAATTCTCAGAAGAAGTCCCCTTGCTGATATGTTAATTTTGAACTTTTGGCCAACAAACATTAAGATAAATAAAATAGAGTCCATGTACAATTACTTTGTCAAGTCCCCAGATTATAATATTATAATTATAATATTATATAATTATATACATTATAATGTTTCTTAACAGCACACAAGGCTACCTAAAGCCATAAAACTTATGTAATTCCTTAAACATTAGAGGCATACTATTTTTTAACATTTCCATGTACATGCATATTAGTTTAAGTTAACCTCAAAAATTTAAATGGGTTTTTTGTAAGGATTAGAGTCAAAGGAGCACAGTAAAAAACGGTGTTAGAGTGGTAATTGTTGCTTGCATAGGCCCACCAAAATATGAGGGGCATGGAAATAAATAACCTTGGCCTAAATACAAAGAGACCCTATCCCTGAAGTTTCCTGGCATAGGACCAACTCTAGGCTCCAGGCAAGCTAGATAGTCCAAATCCAATACATTGTAGTGCCAACACACTTTTATTTTTTACACAGTCTCTGTTGTTGGTATCATGTTTCTGTATCAAAGATCCTTGAATCTGCATATCCTGCATTGAAGTCAGGATGTGGAGCGTCCTCCGGCCTCGCCTCATAATAAAAGGGCAATGCACGAAGCCCTATCCTGTAAGCAGGTCATTGTTGTTGTTAGTCTTCTCACTGTTAAGGGAAGACTCTTCTGAGCAGTTCGATATCTGAGCAGTTGTAGGGTCTTCCATGATAGAGGATTGCTTCCTGGTGATGTTATAGAGAACTTGGATGTTTCGTGGATGGCTTCCATGGTTCAGAGGTGAATGGATAATGCCCTTTCTTCTGAGGCCTGTGCCAGGTCATTATGTCAGTGTTCAGGGTATAAGGTCCCTTTACACTACAAGATTTGTGTGTTCCAATCTCTATTAAATAAGATGTTATTTGTATGTATAGTATTTTCCCATTTTAATGTGCCTATGCAAAAAAGGAATAATGCCACGTGGTGTTATTGGCGAATATGGGGAGCACAAGAACAAGTCCAACAAACTCAATGACATGATTTAATCAAAAGCATTAACTGGGGGACTCTATCACCAGAATTCCTTATTGAACAACTCATAAAGAAAAGATAAAAAGTGGTTAGAACTGTCTCTGTCAAGAGAATATTTAGTAAGATTTATAGATGTCAAAGAAAAAACACATAGAATATTCGAAAGAAATACATGCCCATTGTATGTCTTTTGAAATAGTTCGGGGTTGTTAAAACACAATGCATGGTGTTGGTCTGTGATTAGGACTGTGAAGTACTGAAGCTAAAAAGAGAAATGTGGGTTAGTGGTGTTTGGGAGGGTAAGAGTAAAGGAGGAAAAACTAAGCTTTGTAGGGGGTTGGAAAGGGCAGAATACATATACACTTTCTGGATACACAAACAAAACATAAGGATGGGGAATATTCTTAATATATGCGGTGCGCACAGGGGCACTAGCCCCCGCGAGGTTTCCACCCCAGAAGAACTGGAAGCCTGGGGCCGAAGAGGGGACACCTAGGAGACTATCAAGGCCCCCAGCACACCCAAGTTAGAGAGAAGGCCTTCCACATGGGGCTTCCCCAAACCCCATGCTGGGTAGATCCTGCCTCCAGCTCCAGAGGATAGATAGAGAGCCAGAAGCCAGGATCCGCCAGCCCCACACCCTGCGCCCTTCCCACCCCAGAGCTGAGGAAAGGGCGGGGAAAACTTGGGACCCCATCTAGGAGGGAACCCCCACGACACCCACCTGGTCTGGCCGCCTGGGCTGCCACCCCAGAAGGCCTGGAGGCCGGGGGGCCGAAGAGGGGACAACTAGGAGCCTATCAAGGCCCCCAGCACACCCAAGTTAGAGAGAAGGCCTTCCACATGGGGCTTCCCCAAACCCCATGCTGGGTAGATCCTCAACTCTAACATATTTTTAATACAAAAATGTCTCTTCCGGGGCGGAGAGATAGCATGGAGGTAAGGCATTTGCCTTTCTTGCGGAAGGACAGTGGTTTGAATCCCCACATCCCATATGATCCCCTGTGCCTGCCAGAGGCGATTTCTGAGCATAGAGCCAGGAGTAATCTCTGAGCGCTGCCAGATGTGCCCCCCCTTCCAAAAAAAAAGTCTCTTCCTTTGTCATTCTTTTATGGGTCAAAGCGGTTGCTCCTAATCCCATGTGTTGATGAAGGGCTGGAAACTGACTTCCCCTATGGCCAGTAGGAAGACATGAGCCAAGCAAGATGTGACTCTAGAGAACAAGGAAAGGGTGACTCGGGAACTGGGAAACCCAGATCCGCGGGATGGTCAAGACCTAGACTGGGCTGTCACCTCATTTAGCACAAGCCTTCCTTCCCCACAGAGATGGGCCACAGAACTTCTGCCTGTTATCTCTGGGCCTTCCCAAACCTAAATAGAGCAGCCACACTCTGCGCAGACATGTGACTCAATAGCAGAGCACTTGCTTTGCATGCGTGAGACCCTGAATTTGAGCCCTGGCAGCACGCGTGCAACACACACACACACACACACACACACACACACACACACACACACACACACACACACAGCAGTAGCAGCAGCCTTATGCATATCTCTGCAACCAACTCTATAAAGCTCTTCTCCCTACCTCTGCCACTCCACTTCTTTTACACAGTTTTCTGTTCTTTCCCTCACCC
>PVKC010003840.1:0-37559 GCA_004027635.1 Crocidura indochinensis
CCTCCCTCCCTCCCTCCCTCCCTCCCTTTCTTCCTTCTTTTGTCCCTAAGAGTGATTCTGTGCTATAAAACAAGTAACAGCAGAGCTCTGTCATTATCTTAGTATCTACATATGTCCAGAGTTATCACAAGCACACACACACACACACACACACACACACACACACACACACTGACAGAGCCTAAGGAATTGGTTCAGAACACACGCACCAGTGGTAGGGAAAGGGTCTTCACATATTTGCTCTAGGTGAAGGCAAGTCTATGCTGCTCAGCATGGCTAAGCCACAAAACATGTGACAGAGCAGAGGCTGACAGGCATTCTGCTGCCAGGACAACCTCAAGTCTCCTGACAGGGCAGACACAGTGTTGCTTTCATCCTCTACAGCTTTCTGGGAACAGTGAGAACTGAAGGGAGAATGGAAGAACAGGCGCTTCCAGGGACCACTCTCCTGCAAATTTTGCAAGTCCTCTTCCCCATGAATATAATCATCCTTCGCCTGGAAGGCATCTTTGGTTCCTGTGATTCTTTCACTCCTCTAGGTCTCTTTTTTTTTTTTTTCTCTAGGTCTCAATTAATCTCTCAACATGGCTTAGAGCTGAGGGTTCAGGATATACCTGGTATTTCTCTGGTGCCGGAAGTAGTACTTTATTCCCTTGCTCTGCTCACAGAATCTATTCTTCAAGGTTTGTTACTTCTCCCTGTTCCCAGATACTCACATGCTTTTCTGACTGACATAGCTTTAGGAGACATGGCTCATTCACAAAAGTGGGGGAGCTGAGAGTATGGCACCTGTCACAGAGCAAGAGAGGAGTGCCAGCTGGGCGACAACCCTGGACCTGACTCCAGACGAGGGTCTCAAGGGAAACTTTCCCACACATCCCGGCAGAGGCTGAGATTTGCACACAGATACTCTGGGCAGAATGATACCTGCACCAGAGTTTTCAGGGCTAGTGCAGATATGGGAGCCATAACAGGGAAATCCCTCACCTCCACCCCATTCAGCTAACCCCTGTGGAAGCCAGACCAACAGTCTATGATCTAATCGTCTTGGTGCCAGCATGTGGTTGTCATGTCAAAGACCTTTAGAGTACACTATGTTTTCTCTGGCCAGGACTTGCTTTAAAAAGGATCCTTGGTATTTACTGCTCTAAAGTTAAGTACTTTTAAATTCCTGCCAGATCCCTTGGAGAAATGTGGTTTATTAACACCAAATAAATGTGACTCTTGAGAGGCAG
This sequence comes from Crocidura indochinensis, assembly GCA_004027635.1. Lineage (NCBI taxonomy): Eukaryota > Metazoa > Chordata > Mammalia > Eulipotyphla > Soricidae > Crocidura > Crocidura indochinensis. The sequence continues at coordinate 1,236 of PVKC010003840.1, forward strand.
AAGACCCAGAAGACCGAGAATCTGAACCTGGCCTACTTCTGACTCACTTGGTGGCTTTGTGATGATTAGATCATGCTGACAGCACTTCAACAGGCACAGAGGGGATACTTAAGGGGTGGACAGTCCTCTGTAAGGCTGGAGGCCCAGATCAGCAGTGAAACAAAGCCAGCATAGATGAAATCCTTTGCTAGGGGCTTGGAGTGGCATTTGGAGCTAGATTCAAGGTGGCCAGGATGAAATAACCCGAATTGTTTTGAAACTTTTAACAATAAAGGGATAAGTTAAGCTGGCGAGTCAGAGAAGAGATAGTAATGTGAGCTAAATGGAGGTTTTGATATAGTACCCATTTGTATGTGTTCTCTCTGTTTGGATCTCAATAAATGAGAAGCAGAAATGCTGAGGAGGGGGCTATCATCTCAGCTTGTGTTTCTATGTTGTGGAGCAACTGGCTTGTGGGTGAACAGCTTACTTTGAGAGTTTTTCTTGCCTACTAAAACCTTCAGATCTGTGTGGATTATTTATTGCAGAGTACTACAATCAGACCAACACCTACTGTCCTCCCCAGATAGGAGGATGGTATTTCCCTTCCTTCCATGGGAGCAGTGGAACAATCAATCTGTCCCTTATGGTAGTAACATATAATACTCTAAGCCAGTATTTCTTAACCCTTTTTCTGACTGTTGTTTCCCTTCTGACCTTGTTTCTTTCCTGTTACCATCCTCCTCTAGGTTTTACTGATTGGGTCCCTGGTTACCTGCATGGTTCCAAACTGGCAAGATTTTCCAGTGGTCCCTTGGATTACATAGCCTCTTGTGTGAGAAGAACTGGTCTAGATCAGAGTTTTTAGGAACCGACTGTGGATTCAAGTTCAGGGTCAACCATTTGCGAGTTTCCCTTTTCTCATCTGTAGAATATGAACAAATAGCTCCTACCTGCCACAGGTTGTTGAAAAGACTAAATGAATTAGTACATACGTGTAAGTGCAGTAATCAAATGTCATTATGATGTTCATTTTCTTTAGTTTTGAAAGAAAATGCATATCTAGTTTCTTTTGGGACCCCATGAAAATGAGTGAGAGACATCATACTAAGAATACCTACATTTTACAACACAGTCCATTAGAGTTTGCTAAAAAGACAAAAAATTCTCTTACATTCTTTGAATCTTAATTTCTTCATTTAATTCTTTCATAAATTGTACTTCAAAATTTATCAGACACACTGGGAAAGACAAATAAAAGCTTTTAAATAATTAAAATCTCAACTAATCAATTAAAGAACATTCAAGAATCTTCTTGGAAGGATCACACTTCAGGTGCCACTGACAAGGGACCATCACATTTCAAAGGCCCTTCCTGGAGGTCACAATCAAATGAACACCAAACTGCTCAACTGGTTCCCCCAAGAATCGTTAGAAGTGATCCCTGAGCAGACTATCAGGAGTAAGCCCTGAGCACCACCAGGTGTGGACCCCAATCTGTGCTCAAATGAATTCTAATACTGAGACTTCAAAACTGGGGAAAAAGAACAGAACATTTTGTGAGAAATATGAGGATATTAATTACACTGATAAATCTGGTTAGGTAATAGAAGTACTTCAACAAATGTGGAGTAAAACCCATGTACTTTAACAATGTGGATTAAAATCCATGGTGTTAGTTGCTCAAATAAATGCCACAGAGGAAATATCCTTATTTACAGGTCAGAACAAAGTTATCAGAAATACTTTTGCTATTTTCCTAGGCTTCCTTTCTTAGGAACAAAATGGATTCTTTAGTGTTAAACATTTGTTTAGTGTTAACTGGCTATAAAGGCTTAGAGCAACTTCCTTCCTGGCAAATGGGGCTCAAACTGAAGACCTGTCCAAGAGGAGCTTAGAACTCTGCACCCCATTAACACCTTCCCTTCAGCAGCACTGACACCTGGAAATGCTCAGAGCTTACTCTTGGCTGTGCTCAAGGGACCATATAGGGTCAGCCACATGCAAGGCAAGAGTCCTACCCACTGTACTTTCCTTCTGGCCCTCTTCAGCTACAATTCTTAAAACGAATGCAGGATGAGACTCCTTCAGACAAAAGTGAGGAAACTCAAAGCAATCCCAGGCATGACATGTCTTATTTATCTGTTTGAACAGGCATAAAACCAAAATAAGCTTGTGCTGAATTTCTTGTCCTTCTCAAACAAGAACTAGATCTATTTGAAAGGCTAGGGAGAAAGAAGGTAGTTAAGATTTCAATTTGGCATGGGTTTAGGAGAAGAAAAGTCTTTGTAGCTGGTTCGAAATATGATGGTAACTTGGACTGAGTTAGTCTCTCGGGGAGAAGTCGCCACATGTTACAACAGGAGCCACTGGTCTTGGCAAGCAAGGAAGGAAAGAATTACAGTGGAAGCAGCCCCAGATCCATGAAGAGGTGGGCCAGAACTCCTCCGTCCTGTGTCTCCAGGACCAATCAGCCAAGGATTGCCCTTCTAAACCATTGCTCCATTCTAACAAGGAATGATCAGGAATGGAAGGAGTTTTGATTTCTAATGGAATCTCAAGAGCTTCTTACCACCACCACCCCACACTAAAAAGTCAAAATCGATAATGTGCAAAACAGCTTCAAAAAGAAGGGTGCCAGTCAAAGTTCTGCATTTGAGAAGGCTGCAAGGAGCCATTTCTCCTGGTTCTTCATTAATTCTATCAGTCTAGTCAACAATGGTCATTCTACAATCACTCCCAGTTACTGTTTTTGAAATTACGTTCCTGCCTGAATCCATCTTACTGTTTGGACTAGTCTTTCCCAAATGGAAAATGCCCACTTTGAAGTTTTCCTGAGCTGAGTTGAGGAATAGCAGGCTTGCAAATGAATTATTAGCCTAGCAGATATTCTTGCATAGCCTTCATTGGAACAGATATGCTAAGGTTGCTTACACTAGTAATAAATAACTTACTAGGCTCATTTTATTAAAATGAAAACAATTATTTAAATTATTGAATTACAGATAAAATAGGCATTTCACAAAGCATACAAGTCACCCAGAGGTGACTCTTGTAAACCATGCTATCCCATGCTATCTATTTAATGAGAAGAAAACAAATCACATTTCACACACTTAAACAATAAAGGCAATGATATAAGGCTAAGTAGTCAATGTGGTATAATTCTGATTTCTACTTTGTGTTCAAATTCCTCAAGATTTACTATTTCCAAGGAGAAAAATAAATGTTGAGTATTGGTGGTAAATACTTAGTCTTTAGTTATGAAAGGCTAATTTTGAGAGAAGATGATGAAAGTAATATTGTTTATATTTAAAGGGATCTTACACCCTGAACATTGATATAACGACCTGACACAGGCCTCAGAAAATGGGCATTTTCCATTCACCCCTGAACCAGGGAAGCCATCCACGAAACATGCAAGTTTGTCTATAACATCACCTGGACGCAATCCAGGGAAGACCCTACTGCTGCTCAGACATCGACCTGCTCAAAAGAGACTTCCCTTAACACTGAGAAGACTTAACAACGACCTGCTTACAGGACAGGGCTCTCTGCATTGCCCTTTAAATGTGAGGTGAAACTAGAGGATGCTCCACATCCTGACTTCAATGTAGGATATGCAGATTCCAGGATCTTTAATACAGGAACATGATACCAACAATAGAGACTGTGAAAAATAAAAGTGTGTCGGCACTACAGACAATGTCTTGGATTGGACAAACTAGCTTGCCTGGAGCCTAAAGTTAGTCTTATGCCAGGAAACTTCAGAGGTAGGGTCTCTTTGTATTTAGGCCAAGGTTATTCCTTTCCATGTCCCTCATATTTTGGTGGGCCTATGCAAACAATAATTACCACTCTAACACCGTTTTTACTGTGCTCCTTTGAGTCTAATCCTTAAAAAAAAGCCACTTAAACTTTTGAGGTTAACTTAAACTAATATGCATGTGCATGCCTCTAATGTTTAAGGAGTTACATAAGTTTTATGGCTTTAGATTGCTTTGTGTGCTGCTAAGAAGTTAAGATATCAGCAAGGGAACTTCTTCTGAGAATTATGTTATGAGTGATTGTCCTTCCACTGTTAACTTTACCTTGTCCTCTTTCTTTGCATCTTTGTTCTTATAATTAAAAATAAAAAATTAAAAAAAAGAAATACAAAAAATATATTGTTTGCATTTACAAAATGGTTTTCTATAAAAGAAAAGGGAAAGGCTAGAAATAAAAACCAAGGTATGTGCATGCGAATGTGTGCAGAGTGAGGAAAACACAGACAAAAGAATCTGGAATGCAGGAAACAACAAAGAACACATTGTAGAGTTTTTAGATTCCCTACTGGGATGGCTTTCTTGAAAGCCCAGTGGTGCTCTGAAATGGTCTAGAGAGGATTGTCCAAGCTCTGAGATGAACCAGACAACAGACAGGGAAGTAGATTTATTATTGCCACTCTTGTGGAGCTGTCCCCAAAGCCCAGGCTGATATGCTTAGCTTGAGGCACTGAAAGGAAAATACCCTCTTCCGAATAAGCCCATGGGAAGTCCCAATTTCTTCTGTGGGCTGTGGGCTAGTGGCACAAAGATGCCGCCTTTAAATGACAATGGCCAAACACTGGAAACGGCACATGGGAGGCCAGGTTGGCAGACGAGGTGATGTTATCCCTCCAAGAATCACCACAGGACATGCACAAATATGCCAGATTCTTCCCCTGAACACTCTCTACTTTCCAAACTGTTGTCTAAGGTACAGATCCACATCACCACTTTGGCATATTTCTGTCTGATCTTTAGCAAACGAGATTAACACCAGTGTCCCCAGGTTAGAGGGGAAAGGTTTAGCTGCTTAAATCGAATTAAGCGCAGGTCATGCTGCAACAGTCCTGGGAATGCTGTGTCTCCTGGGGGAGGGAGGCAGTAAGTTTCCCAGGAGGGCCCTTGGAACAGAACTCAAAATCACTTCCCCTTTTAAATCAAGCTTACCCTAAGTACCACCACCATACAGAATATGCTGCAGGTGACAGCTGCAGAGGCAGCAGTGGCCAGTACAATAGTGCAGTGTATCCCACACGTGTGTTCGAGAAGTAAATGGTTTAAAATGTGGGTCAGAGATATAGTATGAGGGTTAACGCATTTTTGCTTTGCACCAGCTAACCCCAGTTTGATCCCCAAGAATCACATTATGTCCCCCCTAGCACTTCCAGGAGTGATCCCTGAGCACAGAGTCAGGAGCAGTTTCTGAACATTGTTTGGGTGTGAACCCACCAAATAAAAGTATAAACTTGAATCTTTGCATTTAACTTCCACTCTGGTTGCCATAGAACTGCAGGGAGGGCATCCCAATCACCACTTGGGAGACCTCCTGCACCTTAAAATAAAATGGAATAAAATAAATAAGGGAATATACTAATTCTTCTCTCACTGATGCCTATAAAATGATTGGACCAGCACTAAGGCATTCCATAAAGACGAGCAAACATCCAGTACTGCAAACCTGCTAACTGGACCATCTTGCTGATAGAAATGGAAGGAGCCCAAGGGCAAGGAGACCTCATTGCCACTGAGGAGGAAGAGCAGCTCTCGCCTGGGCTCGCCCAGTAACTTTCTGCATCACAGCGGATACACCACACCCTTTTCTGATTCATTCCCCTCACCTATGCAACAACAATAATACAGAGGCATGCACATGCCCCGAGAAAGCCAAGAAATGCCTCATGCCAGTTTCGGCCATGATCAGCAGCATATATACTTCACATACTTCTGTGTTTTGCCACCCTGAGTAGTCAGGTATCAAAAGGATAGATGTGGAGAGGGTGACTAATATTCTAAGAGTTTAGAGTCAGAGAGGGAGACTGGTAGATATATGTTAGGGAAACAGATTATGGTGATAAGCACAAGCCAGCTCTGCTGGTGATCAGGGGTAAAACCGGTTATGGAATCTTACATGGCAATGAGGTTGGAAGGAAAAAAGCCCCTTTTTGCAAGGGGACCTTAAGGTTTTCGAGTGACTGGAGAACCTCTGGTTTTAAATGTCATCCTGTCTAAAAATACCTTCGCTGGCATTACAGTTTGAAATGCTTCAGACATTTTGGGCACAGTGACCTAGTCAAGGTAAAACACTAAACTCAGCCTCGCATTTTCCTTTCCAAAGAGAAGGTACTCAGGGAGTTCTTTGCAGAAGGAAACTCCTCACATCTGTCATGCTTAGACACTCAGGCCTTTCAGCTCATGGAGACTTCCCTGAAGAAGCTGAATAGCTCCTGTTGGACTGACTTATCAATGACCTTCAAGGATGGTAGACTTTGTTTTTCTCTTTCGTCTCCTCTCACGTCTTTAGTTCATCTCAAATGCTCCATCCTCACCCGGTCCCATCTATTCTTTCCCTCAAGCTCTGGCTCTTCTATTATCTCTATGCAATGGTTCTTGCCAGGAGTCATGATTGCATACCTTGGCATCTCAACATGCCCCAATGGGCTGCTGGGGGTCTCCATAAGGGACCTGTCAGTACCCATGAGACTTCCTCAATGGCAGACAACTCACACAATATGTGTCCTGACATCCTTCCTCCATGTCTGGCAGCCAACTTCTCCCCTCCACTTGTATAACCCTGTACTTTTACTTTCAGAAAATTTGTTTCACTTTCACAAATAATAAATTCTGACACCTTATTTTTGTCCTCAACCTCCTATTCTTCAGCTTTCTTTACCAATTATTTAGGGCATCAGCTACTTAGCATCTCCAAACCTAATAACCCAACTCTGTATTTTTCATATGTTCCCTAATGAAGTACTAGCAACAATACAGCAGTTCCAATCTAAAATTTAGGTTAACTTTCATTTCTCTCTCACTGCCACCTATAATATCTAATGGATCCCCAAATTCCAACCCAACTGTCATTCTTTTTTGGGGGGTTGGCCACACCCAATGATGCTCAGGGGTTACTCCTGCTCAGAAATCACTCCTGGTTTGGGGGACCACATGGGATGCAGGGAGATAGAACCACGGTCCATCCTGGGTCAACATTGCAAGGCAAACATCCTACCACTGCGCCATAGCTCTGGCTCCTCAATTGCCATTCTTAAGTATCAACAAGTTTCTCTCTAACCAAGTGACTATGGTCTGTCCCAGATCTTCTCTCTCCAATGAATTTTCTCTGAGCCAAACTTCCCATTTTCAGTACTTGCTTCCTTAACATTTCTGGCAAAGTGGTCTTTCTGTGAGTATAATTATGTCTCCTGTCTTAAAATTCACAATAGCCACAATAGAATACTATGCACCAATATGAAGTCATAAAATCTGCTTATGCATAGATAGATATGGAGAGTATTATGCTGAGTGAAAAGAATCAGAGGGAGAGCGATAGACACAGAATGATTACACTCACTTGTGGGAGAAAAAAATATATGGCCAGGAGACTAGTAGATGGTAGGAAACTTGTCATAAATAAGACAGTAGCTGTAAGATGCCTAGCATATGGCAGGGAATAAATGGTATCTTTATTTAGCAATGACTACCAGAGTCAAGTTGTTTTTGCTTCCTATCACCTAGCAGGCTCCCATTTCCCCCAATTCTGGCAGTTCCTAAACTCCGTACTTCAAGAATCCCTCTTGCTTCCACCCTTCCCATGATCTCCCCACTCACTGGGACCCTCCTACATGAATTTTTCAACAGCTCAAAGGGCTGTCCCAGGCTTTGTTTTTTTTCACTGCCCAACCTGGACCTATACTACCAACTGCAAGATTATTTATTTATTTGGTTTTGGGGTCACATCTGGCAGCACTCAGAGGTTACTACTGGCTCTGCACTCAGAAATAACTCCTAGCAGGTTCGGGTGACCATATGGAATGCTGGAAATCAAACCCAGGTCAGCCACATGCAAGGCAAATGTCCTACCCACTGTGCTATCACTCCAGCCTCCCAACAGCAAGATTTCTGATGGCAAACATCTGCTGCCACGCCGACCAGAACTCTTTCACAACTCCCCTGTGCCAAGGCATTAACTTTAAGTTGTTGAGTCATTTAACATTCATGGCCCTCCTGGAACTGGCCTCAACAGACCTTTGCTACCTTATCTCCTTACTCACTTTTATACACATGGGTTGCCCAGCAACAGCAATCAGCAAGTGCCTGCTTTGATCATGGCATTTCCTATCCTATCCTGCCGTTGCCTGTTTTTCCGTGAGTGAACCCATTTTCTCAAACACATTTTCCTTCCAACTTCTTGAACCATCCAGCCTTACCTTTCTTTCTATCCATGCCTGACTCACAGAACTCCTGATACATAAAGCATTTCTTGACCACTCAGCCACATCTTCTCTATGCGCGTGTGTGCATGCATGTGTGTGTGTGTGTGTGTGTCTGTCTGTGTCTGCCTGTCCATCCATCTGTCCCCTGGTACACACACATTTATCTTCCCTTCCTGTTTAGTCTAGTTTTCTGTGAACAGAACCAAGCTGCAGGCTCTCTGAGGAGCAGTAGACCCTGATCCACACTTGAAAACAACCAGGAAATGGAGGTGAAGCATTACGACCCCTACAGTCCCAATGCAGAGCAGCAGCACCAGGAGCTGCAGCCACCAGTTCAATTCTGGTTAGCTCTGATTACTGATCTGAAGAACACAACACCCCACAAGTTACTCACATAAATTTACACACATTGAGGGAGTAGCTATTGGCCAGAGCAGACGTTCCCATACTTACTCAACAACCTGCCTCCTTTTCAGAAAGAAAATCACTCTGCACCCTCCCTGTAAAGCTCTCTTCTTCAAGTAAACAGAAAATGTTTTCCCACCCCAATTGCAGTAGAGGCTACTACCACCCTTTCCCCTAGATCATTCCAGCACTCACAGGGAGGTAGTATCACTTACTCAGGAGAAATATGGAAACAGAAATTCCTAGCTATAGGAACGGAAATTCTGGCTCCACAGAACCCGGAAGAGGATATAATGAAGTCTTATCTCCCTGAAAATCTCTTCAGAGATATGCATCAGCTTCGAGTTTATGGTCTCCACAAGTCATGAAGCTTTCTCAGCAATCAGAGAGGCTTGCCTTGTTTTGGTTTAACCTAGTACTAGAAAAAAAATACTCAATTTTCACATGTAATAAAGAATTATTCTTTAAAATAAGTCACTGACCCATGCTGGAGAATAGAATTCTTTTTGTTGTTGTTACTTTAACCTTTTATTTTATTTTTTGGTTTTTGGGCCACACCTGGTGATGCTCAGGGGTACTCCTGGCTATTAGCTCAGAAGTCGCTCCTGGCAGGCACGGGGGACCATATGGGGAACCGGGGGATCCAACCGCGGTCCGTCCTAGGTTAGCGCAGGCAAGGCAGGCACCTTACCTCCAGCGCCACTGCCCGGCCCCTTAACCTTTTATTTTTAATTTTTTATTTAGTCACCATGTTTACAAAAATTTCCATACCAATTTGCTATAGAATGCATACTCCCCTTCACTAGTGCAACTTTCCTACCACCTATGTCCTCCATTTCCCTCCTCCTCCATCTCCCGCCTGTCTTTAAGGCGGGCATTGTATTTCTCTATCATTGTCGTGGTAGTTGTTAGGGTAGTTATTTCTCTAACTGCACTCACCACTCTTTGTAACAAGCTTCATATCATGTGCTAGTCCTTCCGGTCCTCATCCCTATTGTCTATGGTTATTACCACCATACTATTTTTTATTTTTCTTAAATACCATAGATGAGAGAGACTATTCTATGTCTAACCATCTCCCTTGGGCTCATTTCACTTAGCATAGAAGTTTCAATGTACCTCCATGTATAGGCAAATTTTATGACTTAATTTGTCCTAATAGCTAAATAATATTCCATTGTGTAAATGTACCAATTTCTTTAGCCACTCAATCTTTTCTTGGTCAAATCTGGCACAAGACAGGGCTGCCCCCTCTCGCCACTCCTAGTCAACATAGTACTGGAAAATAAAATTCTAACAATACAAATAAACCAATTTGGAACTCTCCTTTTAATAGTGAATCTTCTTAGGTATTAAAAGAATTGTCTATCATGAATGAAAGTCTTTCTTGTAAGATTTATTATTTCTAAAATTCTACTGATAAATCAATATAGTAAATCAAGTATATGTGGTGAGTTTAATCTTCCCCCCTCAGATTTAAATTTTTTTAATTTATTTGACCTCCTTATAAGTCCTAGCAATACCCCATGTCCTCATATTTCCAAAACTGTCAGCAGTGCCTATGTCCCATGTAGCTCTGTCTTCCTGGTGAAGGCTACGATAGCTCATATTAAAAGGTTCAAAGTGTCACTGGAAGGTGTGTGTAGCTTAGTCAATTCTTGCAACATGAACTGGTTACTCACACCAGTCCTTTGGTCATCTATGAATTCTTCAGAATTCAATATGGTTTCTTCTTCCTACCCTCAGAAGACATCTCTGTCTTTTTTTCTCAATGTTGTGGAAAAAAGCAAAGGCTTTTAAAGTAATGTCAAAAAAAGGTTCTCTATGTGTCTTGGTTGAGGTGGCATTTTTTAGTAAAATATTCAATTTCTCCCAGCTAGTAATAAATTTCTCTCAGCTAATATTCCAAAACGTAAAGGTGGTAACAGTCATTGTGTCTTTACTCTGTGGTATAACTTCAGAGCCATGCTTTGTAGATATGCATCATTAAATTAGTTTACTCAGTCCTCTTGAAATCAATGATGATGGGAATTAATAGTTCAAATCACACCTTGAAAAGAATAGTGAGACACCAATTGACTAAGACTACTACATAGAAAAAGGAAGTAGATAAAAGATGAGCCCTGCCTGCCTAGCACTTTGAACCTACCACAGATGAGGAAAGGTGTCCAGTTGCAGAATCATACAATCATTGCATCAGATCTTAGCATCTCTGGAAACCCTAGATGTCCCCACTTCTAAGATACAACCATGTCAACACAACTATGCTTCTAAGAAAGCCCATTCAATTAGATGACAAATTCGAGAGAGTAGAAAATAAGATCTCAATAAAATTATCATTCTGTTGATGCTTTCTTGGGGGGCTTTCCGGTCATCAGGCTTGCCAATCATACCATTTCTAAGACACCAAAGACTTCAAATAAGTGACAAATTCTGAAAAGTCTGTATCTACAATCTAGGGGACCAGAACATGTAAGGAACAAATCTTTGCAAAAGGGCTATAAGGTGGACTGCTTGACTTGAAGAATAAGGAACAGGAATGAATTCCATGTGTGATACCAGAAGCCACAGTAGCTATGCAACTATTAAATCTGGGCACCTGATAACATCCTTATTCCTGACTACAATAAAAGAACATAAGTGTGTGTGTGCATGTGTGCATGAGAGAGAGAGAGAGAGAGAGAGAGAGACAGAGAGAGAGACAGAGAGACAGAGAGACAGAGAGAGACAGAAAAAAGTGGGGGTGCTTCATTTCCCAAAGACAAAACTGCACATCCCTTTCTGGGAGCTACATGCTGCCACATTCTAATTAGGCCCAGTGACCTGGAAATTTGTTATTTGAAAAATAAATAAATAAAATAAAGGCAAAATCAGTTTGGTACTACCCTCCACAAACTCCTCATCCCTTTTCCCACTTTTCCTGCCAATAGTGCACTTAGTGATAAAAGGAGCTGAGGCACTGACACAGCTTGCCATCTCTTTAGACATAATTCGAGTGGAATTCTAAATGGATAAATGCATGCTACAAACTTTTTGTTTTGAAATGCCATGCATGCTTATGTTACTATTCATTCGGAGATAGACAGATCACCAATGACCTTCTGGGTCACTGACTAGGGAGAAAGCCAGACTGTGAAAACAAGTGGGAGAAATGCAGAGGTGGAGGGCTGCTTCCTTCCACCCCAGACCTCCTATTGCCTTGAATGAAAGAAGACAGATGGCAGCCACCTTCCTCTTTAATTAGGGGGGCAGCTCTGAAGGGGAAAGCCCTGCTCACTTGGCACCATCTTTTATAAACTGTTTAGATGGTAATGCCCAGCTCATTCACCCTTGCTTCAGACTGCTCTTAATCTTTAATTTACAAGCCAAATCTCTGAACATTCAATTGTGGAAAACCTGTAGCTCTGAACACGATGCTTAACACAAAGGAAGGGACCTTAAAGAAGTTTGGTGCATGAATAATTCCAACATTCAGATAGGGAAGTGGGGGCATTTTAAGCAAAATATAGATGTACCCAAGTTCAATCTATCATTTAAGGGTTAAGCCCTAAATTGGAAGACAGACACAATATCTCACACTAGATTTAGAAACCAGAACCCTGATATTCCTACTATCTAGTTGCGCATTATCGTCTCCTTTTACCTTCCAATTGTTATTGTTCAACTTGAAGAAAGTCAGGATAGAAGAAAACAGTTGATTTTATGTGACAATTTCATTCCAAACCACAAACTAGCCATTTTTTTTTGTCCTTTCAGAGAACTTTTAGTGTGAAAAGTTGACCAAGCCAGGCAATATCTCTGAAGATATTTGTCAGGCACAAAAACAAATAAAAAAGAAAGACTACAGAGGCCCAGTGTCTAAAGTAGGCCAGAATAATAGACTCTTCTGGCAGATGAATAAAGCCTCATAAGAATTTGCTCAAAAAATAGACTCAACACATTTTCTATAAACCTACAAGGCATGAGAATTTCTTATTTCTAAAATGAAGTAAAGTTTTTGTTGAACATTTCATGTCTTTGTATATGTTATCCACATTTTCACATTATGGCCATGCTTTTCCTCCAGCATCATCCACTTCAGCTAATTCTCCCTTCTATTTCCAGGTGCTATGTCCCTTCTTTATGCCACCTTTGTCTCCAGCATACTGCCCCTGCCTTTTTCTGCTCCCACTAGCTATCAGGACCGAGCAGTAAGGCTGGTCTGCCTGACAGAATCTGGGCACACCACTTCAACAGATTTGGCTGTGGCACAATCCCTTTAACTAATGGCCAGATTCTTGGAATATTAAAAAAAAAAAAGACATTTTTTTCCTTAATAATAAATTTCAATCTTGTCCTATCTTTCTAAATGAACCAGTTAGCCATCTTTTTCTGGAGAATGAAATTAGTTAAGATAAAAGCAGAAATTAGTTATTTAACAAACCATCAACTACTCTCTGATGAATGGGGAAAATAAACTAAACTTGGCATTGGCCAGATATTAAGTGTCTGGAAATATCAGCAAGAAAAAACTTGTAGGAGAGACTGACTGACAAAGAAACAAACAAAACTTACTTTGTGTTCCAGCCCAGTGAGCAGGTCAGGGAGAAGGGGGAGGCGGGCTCTTCCTGGCCCTGCTTTCACTTTAGGGCCCTGCTTGGTCGTGGTGGCCCTGAGCAGGAGAGCTGTGGCCTCCAGAACTCCCCAGGTTCACCCTTCATCTCAGTAGCACTGGAGAAACTCCCAGAGCTAAGAACCCCCAGTCCAGACCCAGGTGACCTCTGTGTGCCACGTGGCACCCTGCTGTTGTTACCACACACACACACACCAGCTCAGGACATCCGCTTGTTCTCTGCGGAGCCCTGCCATGGGTGGATCACCGCTCCAGAGGAGCCACCAGAGACACCAACCCAGGTTCAAGGCTGGAAAACACACAATGAGCCTGGATCAGGAAGGGTGGGGTGGGGGGTCCTGTGTCGTGAACCATCTCATCCTCCATGCCTATCCTCAGAGGGGTTCTGGAGAAGGCAGGATCTCTCTACTCTTGGATCAGAGTACCTTCTCCATTTAAAACCTGGCCAAGAACTCTCAATTTTATTAATTTCCTCTGTGCAAATTACAGAACAGCCATAGGACGACTTCAATTACAAATTATAAATTACTGCAATTACAAATGTAACCCCTTACTAAATTCCCATCTGGCCAGGTTTTTTGCTTGTTTGTTTTTGTTTTGCTTTGGGGCCATATCTGGCAGCTCTATGGGGTTACTCCCGGTTCTGTGCTCAGAAATCGCTCCTGGCAGGCTCAGGGCTCCATATGGGATGCCAGGAATCGAACCCAGGTCCATTCTGGGCCATCTATGTGCAAGGCAAATGCCCTACCACTCCAGCCCCCGGGACAGGTTTTCTTCACTTAAAAATAAAAAGACAGCATGTCAATTTGATGTTCTGTTTTGAAAAATTACCTCAGTCATGAACTGTCCAGCTCATAAAAGCAAATCTTCTTCCAGCAAAACGGGACACTTTGACCTTGTTTACTGCCGTGTTTTGAAACTGCTGCCTCGTAACTCCTGACATCACTGGCTGCGCATTAGCACCATCACTGTTGTTGGCGGTACATACTGCTTCGCTGCCCTCCATCTGAAATCACCCCTGGTTGAACAAGTGCCCCTCACAGAAGAGTGAGCGTCTGAACACACTGCCTTCCATAAAGGCTCTGGCCACCAGGAAACAAAAATACAAGCCATTATTAGATACTTCAGGTTTGGTCCCATGACCCTATCCGAGCACCCACTGCTCTCTCCCCTGAGTCTCTGTCTTCTCAGGGATCCTGGGTCCCTGCTCCTCGTTGACTACAACAGCACCAGATCCTGAGTGGAGGGTCACAAAAGGTAGAACACCATCCATTTGCTCCCCAGAGGTACCTCCCACAGATTTTCCTGAGGGTTGATTAATTTTATTAGCAGTTGGTGCTCCCCAAAATACTGTATTTTAACCTATGAAAAAGTCAACTTTACCAGGGTCCTGCTTCTCTCCTTTTATGAAATATACTCCTGACATCAGAGGGTGACATTTTTTTAAGAGAACACATCTCTCCTGTAAGTGTGAAACAGTTCCTTTTCTGTTTTCTCCCAATTCTTATTTTATTATCACAGTCAAAGCAAAAGACAGCTAGAATCACCCCCAAACAAGTCAGAAACGCCCATGAACAATCCCCCATGGCCTACCTTTCTCGGTGGGATAGCATTCCCAGCTCACACTGATGGTGCAATTTTATATGGAATTCGAGAAAAGGTTCACTCTGACCTACCTGAAAGTAATATGCAGGACTGTCTCTTTACTGGAACAACTCAGTAATGATCAGATCCCCTGACTGTGGTCACCCAGAAATAAGACAAAATACATACTGGAGCAAGGAGAGCCCAGTCAGTCAGAAAAGAATAAAAAAGAACATCCAGAGTTGTCCAGATTAAATTTCATTCTAGCTAAAGAACTTCCCAAAAGACCCTTCAAATATCACACTAGTTACTATGACAACCTTAAAGCCACATTGAGAAAATGTAAAGAATTTTAAGGTCCATGATTTAATAAAAGTGTTAACCG
This sequence comes from Crocidura indochinensis, assembly GCA_004027635.1. Lineage (NCBI taxonomy): Eukaryota > Metazoa > Chordata > Mammalia > Eulipotyphla > Soricidae > Crocidura > Crocidura indochinensis. The sequence goes on from PVKC010003840.1 coordinate 16,437, forward strand.
ACCTGATGAATACTACTTTCATTTCTATTGGGAGCAGTGGCAAGGTTAACTGGCAATCTAGAATTCTGAATAGGAAAACATTACCTTTATAGAAATGCCATACTCATCACTAAGATCATGAAGAGTAATAAAGACATACATGTACCTCTAACCAGAACCATTTTGATTTTCATCCTGTAACTATACCAGCTCAGCTGCTCTTAGCTAGGTGGCACGTTATTTTTATAATGAAAGGAAAGTCTGATTCAATTTGAAAAGCCCCCCTCCCCCCCCGCAAAAAACCAAACCAAAACAACAAATCCCTAACAACAGTCTTTTGTTTCCAAATACAAATAGGCAGACTCATACTCTCAATTTTTTTAGGCACCAATAATGAAAGAACAGAAGAAAACAACCTTTTCCCCTTACAAGTCCAGCTTTGAGGTATGTTGGCTGATTTGCATTTATATAATCCTGATGGCTCAAACAGGAAGTGAACATTTTAACTGTGTGTGTTATGGATGGGAAGAATCACATGATCACCAGCAAAGATTAGGTGGCCAACCAGCACACAGAGAAAAGGATAGTGAACTGGGAACATTAATAACAATCTTTATGCTGAGATGAGTATAAAGTATACAGTTTATACTCATATACACCACGAGTATATTATGGGGCTTTCGTAAAATAATAATTTTCTTAAACACCTTGACAATAAGTAAGCTCTCAGGATGTTTAGAAATAATGACTGGAAGATCCAAGGATTGCAGAGTGAGAAAGAAAAACATAATTAGTAAATGGTTTTCTCTGTAGATTATACTCAGTGAAGGCTTATTTTAAAGGCTATTTTCAAGGCAAGTTGATGATCGGGTAATACCTAACTATCATCAGATAATCCTGGGTGGCTGCAAGCTCTCTGGACTGATGCTTGATGTGTGTTCTAAAAGCACAGAGAAGAAACCTGCTTCCTTTTGCTTTGGCCTCATATTTGTTCTACTGAAGTGGTCACTGTGTTTTAGCAAAACAAATACAGTCTCAAAAAGAAAAAGTCAGTGACACAGAAAATTTCTACAAGGTATCAATGTCTGTAACTGTTCATTATTAAATGGCAACCAGATTATCCCTGGGTGCATTACATGACTTATGTCATGGCTGTCAGCTCGTCTTCACTCACTCTGGAGGGCAGAAAGTGGGAGACAGACAGATGCTAGAAAATACTGATATAAAATCGACTGATTTATGACTTCTATGTACAAAGACTCTGTAAACAAAATCCTTTGTACTAATATTTTTTTTCTAAAATGTTTTTTTCACTTTTTATTAGGATTTTTGTTTTAATTTGTTCGAGTCTCACTTGACTGTGTTTTGGGTTTACTCCTGGTTCTCCTTAGTATCATCACACCCACTGGGCTACCTTTGTGCACTGTTAAGATTTAAAATTTACATTTGTGATTTGTGTCTTGTGACTATTACTATATTAATAAATAACAATGTATTGGTGTATTGATAAGTGGTGGAGCTCATGCCTCATGTGTTCATCTTGTTTGATCCCTCACATCAGATTACTTACTAATAACAATGATGAATAATTAACATGATTGAAAAGATATATTTGTACCACATAGTTTTTAGCACCACTTTAATGCTTTGATTTTTAAAATAATATTTTTCAGTTCTTTTTCTTTTTCATTTGGTCTCACCCAGCTGTGCTCAGGGATCACTCCTGGCGGGACTTTAGGTACCATGTGTGGTGTGGGATCAAACTAGGTAGATTGTGCAAGGTAAGTACCTTACCTACTGTACCACAGTTCTGGCCTCTATTTTAGCCTTTTAAAGACAGCCCACAGCTCTGGAAAGGTGAGTGGAAAATGTCAGGGGAGTGCTTATATCTCCTAATAAATTATTAGGAAAGACAAGTGTTTCAAAAGAGTGTGTAAGGAGGAAACAAGAGCAGTTAAGGCAAGTAAGAGAATAACTTTTCTGGGAGAGTTTTGAATGACTTGTACTAATCTTACTAGGTTCTATATGGTATCAGTTGGTTGTATTAAATAACTAAGTTGTATTAAAGAACTCAAGAAATATCCCTACCACCCCACCAATTAATTCTGCTGTCTAGACCATCATTTATGAAGGATAAATCTCCAACATTAAGATCTCAATCTCCTCTTTCAGTCAGTCAGACAGAGAAAATGCTTCTCCTCCTTTCCTTACAGTTGACAGATGACTGGACTAGGCAGAACTGGCTACTTTCCCAGGCAAGGCTGATTTTACCATGCTCTGTTGCTTGTATACCTATAACCTGGGCTTCAAGTAGGTCTCCCACTAGCTGAGTCTTGGATGCTTACGTCAGTATTGGATGAGTGAAGGAGAGGCAAGGCTCTGAACCCCTGGTTCCCAAGCCTCAAGTCCTCTGATCCTTATTATTGATGGCTCTCCACCAACTGTACTAATGATTACTTCAGTCTTAAGTGGCACAGGTGGGGGCAGAAAGGGAGGGAAACAGTCTTTGGACAGAGATGTCACTTGTCCCTCTTCCTAGATCCTCCCTCCTATGGGTACACTATAGTTTGATATTCACCAGTGGGTAAATCAAAGCCTTAAACTTAAAACAAAACAAAACAAAACAAAAAGCCTTTCTTTGAATTCACTGCCCAAATTTTACTGGGATTCAGTATAAACAGAAGAATAGGGACATGATCTAGAAAAATAAAATACATAGGACCTAGGGTCAGAGGGCTAGTTCAAAGTGCTGAGAATGCAGATTTGTATGTGAGAGGTCTGGAGTCAATCTCTGGAATGACATGGTCTCTCAAGCCTTACTGGGAGTGACCCCTGAGCAGAGCACAAAGTCAAGAACAGTTGCCAAATACTGGAGGAGCTCAGGAACTATGTGGCCCCCAAACAAAACATAAATAAATAAAACTATCCTCTATAGCCTTCACCAAATTAATTAATGGAAATTAAAGAGTTATGTGTAAAAATGGGGGGAAAAAGAAGACAACTTGAAGAAATTCTGAATCTGAGACAGAAAAACAAGTCTTAGTTTTATAATGGCTATAAAAACTCTAACAAGGGACAGGATAATCTGTTGATATTATGATGGAAACCACTTCTCTGTCTCAAAACAACAAAAGTGAATGGTGAAAACACAAAATCCTGTTTTTAAAAAAAAACTATCAACAGACTATTCATGCTAAAAGGCAAAAAAAAAAAAAAAAAGGTCACCTGGAATAAAAGGGTGTATTTCAATAGCAAATGCTAAGATTTCCTCACCCCTCACCCAGTTGGGTTATAAAGATGGACAAGAGTTAAGTTAGTGAAGTGAGGTGAAGTACTTCCTGAAGCCCTTCTCATAGTTCTTAGGCTGCTCTGACTCATACCATGTCCATATCTATATCCTAATTCAGTCACAAAAAAGATGGTGGACACCAACATGCCTATAGAGACCTTAAGATGGGCACTCAAACATCCAGGGTGAAAGACTAAGTCAAAATAAATACTTATGTTTCCATAAACATATTCAAGGTATATGAGAAGACCGTCTGAAACACAAAATAGAATGGTTGGTGAAGATTTTGTCTATAAACCAAACAGCATAAAAATAGATCAGTGTTGCCTGTTAAGTAGGGAAATTAGGAGGAAGCAACTCAAATGGAAACATAAGGACATAGGTAGAGGGATGTGCCCAACTGGTATTGAATGTGGAGCAGTTAACACAGAACACCAAAAACATAAATAAGAATATCTGCCGGCGGTGGCGCTGGAGGTACGGTGCCTGCCTTGCCTGCGCTAGCCTTGGACGAACCGCGGTTCTATCCCCCGACTCCCATATGGTCCCCCAAGTCAGGAGCTACTTCTGAGCGCATAGCCAGGAGTAACCCCTGAGCGTCACTGGGTGTGGCCCTAACCCCCCCCCCCAAAAAAAAGAATATCACTGTCAACCATTTACTACAACAAAAAAGGAAAAACAACCACATTTTAAAAGTCTAAGAGGGGGAAGATCAATCTTAGCTTTCCATTACTTTTTAATACTAAGAGGTGCATTTTATTTGTAAAAATAATTTACCTCTAACTTACACTTTTGGGAGGGTTTTTACCCTCTCCTCACCTTAGCTCCTTCCAAACCCATCTTACTTAAATTCTATTATCAGTATCTACTGCTCTGATTTTAGTTTTGCTTTATCTGTTCATCAATTATAAGCATGATTTTTTTTGATGGAAGGGCAGAGATGATTAGAGCTTACTCCTGACTCTGAGCTCAGGGGTTACTCCTGGTGGGGCACATGGTGCTGAGAATTGAACTCAAGCTAGCATTATGCAAGGCAAGTACCCTACCCACTCTACAATCACTTCAGTCCACTTGTCTTAAACACAAGTAACATCATCTCCTTAGACACAAGTGAAACCATCCAAATACTTATCTTTTTACTTTTGATATATCTTACTGTGCATAAGCCCTTCAAGTTCCTTCTAATTTTCTGCAAATAGAAAAATCATTTAAAAATCACTGAAAAATATGGACAAATGTATCACATCTTCACCTGATAATCTACCAATGGGCACTTAGGTTGCTTCTATGTTTCAGCTACTATAAACAGCACTGAAATAAACACTGGGGTTGACTTAATTGTCTGTATGCATACTCTCACAATCTGGAGACAGATATCCAGAAGAAAAATTACTACATCAGATGGTAGCTCTATCTTTTGCTTCTGAAGAAGAACCACAGCACTTCCAAATGAATTTTTGCCGGTTCAAATTCACAGGAACACCCAATATTTCTTATAAGGAACATTTTTAAAATTGGAAAATTGTTACTGAATCAAGTGAAACCCTTGATTCAGTTATGATCTCTCACACATAACTAAAATATTTATAGTATATTATAATATACTATTATATAGCATATATATAAATAATATACATTATTTTTGGGCATTGGAAATCTAACACCAGGACATGTACATGTAAAACATTCACTGACTATTGAGCTACATTCCTGGCCCCCACAATAATTATTTTAATCAAGGAAATGCTTGCATATTTTATTATTAAGTGCCAAAAATAAGTAAAGAAGCAATATGATTTTGAATACATATCAGTGTACAGTAAAAAAAAACAGCATCAAGATATTAACAGTGGTTGTCTTTAGTGTGTGGTATTTTCCATCTGCTTTCTAAGATTCTCATAAACACAGTTTTCATGAGAAAAACAATACTGCATTTAAAGAAATGATGCATTGGGGCCAGAGCAGTGGCACAAGCAGTAGGGTGTTTGCCTTGCACTTGCTGACCTAGGACGGACTGCAGTTTAATCCCCCCATGTTCTATATTGTTCCCCCAAGCCAGGAGCAATTTCTGAGTGCAGAGTCAGGAGTAACCCTTGAGTGTCATTGGGTGTGGCCCAACCCCCCCAAAAAAGAAAGAAAAAAATGATGCATCATTGCTATCATTATGAAGGGTTAAAAATAGACTGTCATAAGTTATAAAGATATGTTCATTGCCAAGTGTTGTGTCTAGTTTTCACATTTAGGACCCTATGTTCTGCCTCAGGAAATGCATCAGTTCTCAGTGGCAGATGGTGTGTAAAGGCAAGAACAAAAAAAATTTTTTTTAATTCGAAGGTATTATGCAGGCTGGGAGGGTGGTGGTGGTACAGGATGCACTCTGGGAACTTTGGTGGAGGGAGGTTGACATTGGCGCTGGGATTTGCCCTGAAACATTGTATGTCTGAAACTCAACTAGAAGGAACTTTTAAATCTAAAGTTTCAATAAAATATTTTTAAAATCCCAGGGTAGTTTAATTACTGAGACATAAGGACATTATTAGGAAAATTAGAGAGAAGGTTCATAGGGGAAGGGTTGCTATGATCAATAAATGATAGTTCACAAAACAGCAGAAGTATCAACTATTAATTTTTTTAAAAAGCAATAATTTTAAATGGAAAGTTTCTTGGTAGTATTTGCATTCTTGCACACCTATATTTATAGCAGCATTACTCACACTGTAGGAGTTACCACTTATTAATAGATGGAAGAAAAAAACTGTGGTCTAAAATACAATAGCTTATTAGTCAGCCTTCAAAAAGGAAGTCAGCTAGAACACATGCTCGAACATGGCTGAACCCTGAGAATATGCACACCAGGAAACAAACCCTATATCGTTCTCTGTATGCTTTCTAGAGCTGTCAAAGTCATAAAAACAGCATGAAAGGGTGGCTGCCATCTTCTGAGCAAAAGAAAAAGGGAGAGACTAAGGTCAATTATTCTTTTATGGGTTGCAGAGTTTCAGTTTTACAAGATGAAATTCTGGAGACTGATAGGTGATGGTATTCCACAGAGTGAATTCACAGGGCTCAACTGCATGGCTCTCTCAAACAGAGATAGCTGTTTTATGCTAAGAGAAGAAAAGGAAGGAGGCAGGTAGAAGACACAGGAAGGGAGGGAGGGAAGAAGGAGAAAATAAAAGTTAAAAAGTTAAGAAGGGGGGGCAGGCGGTGGCGCTGCAGGTAAGGTGCCTGCCTTGCCTGTGCTAATCTAGGACGGACTGCGGTTCGATCCCTCGGTTCCCCATATGGTCCCCTGTGCCTGCCAGGAGCGACTTCTGAGCAAATAGCCAGAGTAACCCCTGAGCATTACCGGGTATGGCCCAAAACCCCCCCCAAAAAAGTTAAGAAGGAAAGAAGGGGGGCCCAGGAGATAGCATGGAGGTAAGGCGTTTGCCTTTCATGCAAAAGGTCATCGATTCGAATTCCGGTGCCCCATATGGTCCCCCGTGCCTCCCAGGAGCAATTTCTGAGCATGGAGCCAGGAGTAACCCCTGAGCACTGCCGGGTATGACCCAAAAACCAAAAAAAAACAAACAAAAAAAAAAGAAGGAAAGAAGGAAAAGAGGAAGGAAGGAAGGAAGGAAGACAGGAAGGAAGGAAGAAAGGAAGAAAGGAAGGAAAGAAGGAAGTCACTGTAATTTGGGTATTGAAAGCTCTTAGACATGAGAGAATTTAAAACATGCCAAGAATGAAGGTCTCCAAATAAAATACAATTTTGGAAACTAAATTCTTTACATTTGACTACTGAAGTCTGCACAAAATCAGCAGATCAAAGGTGAAAGTCAGAAAGCTTGTCTGTTTAACCTGGAAGAGAACACCTAGCCTCTCTGCAGTTTTCCAAACTCCCTCATCACAGCCAGCCTGTGAAATTCCCTATGGTGGGAAAAAGTCTATAGGACCGAGAAGCATGCTACTGTCTCTCCATGTAACAGGAGGGGTAAGTCAGCTGTAAATAATTCCTCTGGTCTGAGCCACAAGAAGAACAATGACTATCGCTCTACAGAAGAAGATGGCTAGCCTGCCACCCTGAGTCAAATATTCAAAACTTCGTTCTGGAGCCACATCCACTTGGTTTGCACAGGTAACCTAAATACTAGCATTTCAACCAAGACTGCACACTCTGCAAGGCACTGAACCTTCATATTTGGTAAATATGAATTTGGTAATAAATTATGTTGTGGGGTGTCAGGTCTTCCTGAGTTCTCAGAGAAGTCCAGCTGGGAAACCATACTTGTCTCAGGCACTGCTCCCTGCCTCGGTTCTCATTCCACCTTTGGCCAGGAAACTGCTAGAGAAAGCAGAAATGGGGGCCAGAAGCATAACTGTGCAAGTCCAAACACAAGCCAGGGGAGATGGTGTTCCAACTAAATGGATATTGTGTTGAACAGGCTCTGACTGCACTGAAGAGGAGAGGAAGATGAGTTTTAAGGAACAATTTTCCTGCAGAGTTTTTCTTTTTCTTTTCTTTTTTTATTGTTTATGTTTTTGTTTTTGTGTCATACCCAGCAGTGCTCAGGGGTCACTCCTGGCTCTATACTCAGAAATCGCTCCTGGCAGGCTCAGGGGACCATATGGGATGCTAGGATTCGGACCATCGTCCTTCTACATGGAAGGCAAACGCCTTACCTCCATGCTATCTCTCTGGTCCCTGCAGAGTTTTTCTTAAAGAGCTAGTCTAAGGTGCCGGGGAGGCAGCCCTGTGGTAGGGTGTTTGCCTTGCATGCAGCTGACCCAGGATGAACCCAGGTTTGATTCCTGGCATCCTATATAGTCCCCCAAGCCTGCCAGGAGTGATTTCTGAGCACAGAGCCAGGAATAACCCTTGAGCACTGCTGGTTAGGACCCCCCCCCCCAAAAAAAAAGGCGGGCCAGAGAGATAGCATAGAGGTAAGGCATTTGCCTTTCATGCAGAAGGTCATTGGTTCAAATTCCGGCGTCCCATATGGTTCCACGAGCCTTCCAGGAGCGATTTCTGAGCATGGAACCAGGAGTAACCCCTGAGCACTGCTGGGTGTGACCCAAAAAACCAAAAACAACGACAACAACAACAACAAAAGGCAAGTCTAGTAATAGCGATGAAGCCACTTCAAGGCAGCATGCATATCCTGAGAAGAGTTCTCCCAGATACTAAAAAAAAAAATTCCAGACTTTTCATTCTGCATCCCATTTTTTCCTTTTGGGAAAGAATGAGTATTATCAGTAAAATCCAATTGGTTAAGCCAACGAGGGAGACAGTGAGACTGTGAGTAAGAAGTCAGTTGAATCATACAAAGCTTTTGCATTTTTGTGTTACTTAACCCCCCACCCTCACCCCCAATTCCTGGTCCAGGGATATGACTCAAGTCATGGGACAAATACCCAGCATTCAGGAGGCCTTGAACTCCACCTCTGGCACTGTATGGCCCCTGACCATGACCAGACATGGCCCCAGCAACAACTATAGTTCGTGTGTGTGTGTGTGTGTGTGTGTGTGTGTGTGTGTGTGTGTGTGTGTGTGCTTCTATTGTTAAAAAGAAAAGCATCATATGAGCCCCAGTTAACATTAAAGAGCTGGCAATATGGGGCAGGTGTAGCTCGGCTTTTATAGAGGCAGGGAGTATCTTTGACCTGCCCCACTCCAGCCCCACTCTTTTCAGGGAGAGAAGCCCAAAAAGCACCAATTTCCACTTCCTAGAACTTGGGTGTCAAAAAGAAACCACCAGGTCCCCATCTCTTAAGAGTAGAAACCTTTCAACCTTTCATATACTAGTGTTACTCTTGCTTGTTATCCTTTGGTCTTCAAAACAGCAGTCTTATATGAATTTTTTTTTTAAAAACTACGTTCAAAAGTGCAAGTGGAAAGAATATAGGGACCTTTTCCAGTGAGCTCAGATAGGACACCAATATACTCAGCACAGCTTTTTGGGCACAAACTAGAAACAAACTGTCATAATAGTTCTTTTTTCTTTCACAAACTTTTTTACATTATGAGAAATACTCTTCTTCAGAATAATATTTTATTGTTTTTGGAGCCACACTTCATTAAGAGCTACCCATCTGGGGCCAGAGAGATAGCTCATCGGTGTTTGCCTTGCAAGCAGCAGATGCAGGACCAAAGGTGGTTGGTTCGAATCCTGGTGTCCCATATGGTCCCCCGTGCCTGCCAGGAGCTATTTCTGAGCAGACAGCCAGGAGTAACCCCTGAGCACCACTGGGTGTGGCCCAAAAACAAAAAAAAGAGCTTCCCATCAGTCATCCTGAACTCACATGATCCAGGTTTTCGGTTAAGGGGCAACTGCCACTCAAACATTTATATTGTTTGTCTGTCTGTTTGTTTTCTCAGCTTCCCACAGGGATACGTGGGTATGCAGATGGGCATGTCACACCTAAAGTGGAGGTGCTAGGCCAACTTTATAATGCAAGCAAAAAACAAAAAAGGTCCCCTCTTTGTTAATAAACTGAAACATATTTCTTGATTTCATGCCTCACTTGAGACTTGAGGCTTCTTCCAAGGTTGATGACAATTTCAAAGATGAAAGAATACATAGCAAGTAGTCTCTGCAAAAGGAATATTATAAGCATTTTCTGCCTAATAGGCAGGTTGGGATTTTCAGGCTATCTCCCCTCATATGCTCCCAGAGGCATGCTGCACCGGGTCTGTTCTTAGATCTTGAAATATCCAGAGGGTTCAAAGCTAGTAAACAACTTATGCTATGAAGTCAGATGCTGGCTGACCTTTACTATCCTGTAACTGCACTACTTTGCAAATTTGAGAGATAGATTTGGGATTTTAGTATTAGTACAAGAGGACCAGGATGGGCCAGAAATGAACAGCCACATGTTGGGCAGATATAAGATTTTTTTTCACAAGGCAGGAACTATATTTCCCAAGTAAAATGAGAAGTTGATAAGATTCAGAGTTGGTTTTTTTTTTTTGTTGTTTTGTTTTGTTTTGTTTTGTTTTGTCACAAATGGATACTGCTTTCTGCCTGGCAAGTTGAAGAAAGATAAGGGACAAAGCAGTTGTTGATAAGGGACAGAATGGCTAATATCTAATTCTTTTTAGCCTCAATGATATATCTATTTCCAGGAACCACACAACAAATCTGAGAAACAGAAGATCAATAATAATTGAATTTTTTTACATAAAGGAAATGAGACCGGAGAATATAAGCTACAAAAAAAGAAAGGGAGAACAAGAATGAAAGTCTACCCCCAAGGAATAAAATTTACAGAAACAAAAAAAAAAAGACCCCTAAGTGAAAAAATAAGTTTACCTGTGTTTCCCTTGCATTAAGGAACAACCATTACAATATTTATTGATTTTTTTTTAAATGACTGAGTTCAATGTTTTACAAGATGCATCTTTTTGTCTAGCACTGAAACTAGATGATCCTTCCAGGGGCTCCTTTGACTAAGGACTAACACAACCTTCCCACCCCCACCCCTCCCAGGCCAGAAAGCAGGGCCATAAGAAAAGGTCAGCTTGTTGGTTCTTCCCAGTCAAGTCACAAGAATGCTCATTTTCCTCAAACCCCAATAGCTACTGCAATTACCATGACTGTAACTCAATCTTTTACCTGGTAAAACCCTGGTCCAAAGACACTTCTGACTGAATTTTTCAGTTAACTTGTGACAGATGAACCAATAAAAGAACTTCCCAGTTTCTAAAGAACTGTGCAAATGTTTCTGTACCCTCAAATTCACAGTGGAAATATTAACCCTTGTGATGGAACTGGGCCTTTGGGTAGAGATCAGGTTTCAAGAGTCTAGTTCTCAGGAATGCTAAGCACCCTTATCAAAGAGACACCAAGAGTTCTGTATCCCTCCACCATGGGCAATGACATAGGCAGAATCAAACTCTGAAGTGACAGGGAATACATTCCTGCTGTCTATCTTCTATCCAGGCAGTAGCACCTGAATAGCCAAAAAGGACCACCACGCAATTTCAAAATGGTGAATCGGGGCACAAGCAAGAACCACTCCTAGTCAGAGCAATGTTGATACAATGGCTACAAAACAGACACCTCAGAACCCACACAGATAAAACAAAAATGGAGTCAGAAAAGGATAAGAAGAAATACTCACTGATGATGCAAACAAGAGACCACTTTGAGTCCAGAAAGTCCTAAAAAAGGCTTTTTGCTGAGGGAGATAATGGTGAAATAACACAGTGAAATTGTTCTAAACTCCAAAAACCAAGTGCAATACCACACAGAAATGGCAAAGAGGGCTGAAAGAAGACTAACTGCAAAGTGTAAGCATGACAATAACTCTCTACATGCCCAATTTCTGCAGTGATGTTTTAAAGAAAGAGAATAAGCTATTCCTGGAAATGTGTATCGGTGATGGTGAGAAGAATTAGATGTTAGCCATTCTGTCCCTTACCAACCTGGTAGGAACTCCCAGGTAAAAATAAAATTTTAAAAGAAAGGAAACTTAAAATAAAGGAAAGAAAGGCTCAAAATATCTGTTGAGGTGTGTGTGATTCTGAGGACCCCAGAGCCAAGGCCTCTTCCCTCTGATTACAATATGGAGGGCTGGCTCTGGGCCACTAGAGAGAAACCTGCCAAGCATGAAGTTCCCTCATGGGGCCCCCATCAGCTATGACCCCAGTCTGTCTCCATATGAACCCATAACTGGTGATCAATACACACTGCAGAGAAGTCAGCAACATGAAGGCAGGAAATTAAGATTAAACAACAGACTGATTCCAATAAGAAGCAAATTCACTGGGGGCAATGATATTCAGTAGTGTTTTTTTTTTAAACAACTTTTGTTGGTATCCCCAGGAAGATGTGAGAATTGTGACACTGACTTCAACATGTAAATGCCAACAATCACAGAACCACAGGGTTTAGGGGAGGATCCACGGAAAATGTCTGTGGGACTAATAAACTTGAGCCCCAAACAGCTGAATGAAGGAACACTATGCCAGGGAGCCTTAGCAACAGAGCTGGGATTCCGAGGATTGAATCTCAGGACTTCCTTACATGCCAATGTTTAAAAGCATAGGTGTGAAAATGGTCAAGAAATACGGAAATAGGGGCTCTGTCAGGAACCCCTGGGTAACTGTTTCCATGCTTCCCTCCATGAGCCCACAGGTGGCCTATGAGTTCCTCTCAATACCTGTCTTCCCTCTCATACACAAACTGGGGAAGCCTAGGCCCTTGTTTTCAGGACTTAATGAAGACTCCTGGAAAATATTCCTAAGAAGAAGCAACTCAACATGAAGATTTTAAGATATTAAAACATTAATGAGGTATATGCGAAACATTTCCCTGGAGAACTTCACAAAGAAGTAGTTCTCATCTGGATAATTTGCATACTGTCCTTCCTGAAGGTAAATAGGGACTGTCCCTTGAGCACTGCCAGTAGAGATTCCTGAGAGCAGAGTCAGGAGTAACTCCTGAGCTTTAAAATTTTTTGTGGCACAAAAATTAAATAACAATAACAACATGCTACTATTATTCCAATATTCTTCTGTTTATAATTACAAGTTCTATAATGCCCTATTTGCTATTATGGAAAAATATTTTTAAAAAAGAACTAATTTTAGAACTTTTATCTGGTAGCTTAAATGTCAAAGGGCAATTTATAATAAAAATGCCACAGACTTCAATATGTAAATGACTTTTAAGTCCAATTATAGAATATGCCTGGCTTATGTTAAGTCAGAAGACTTACATGAAACAGAAAGAAAATAAGAAGGGCTATAGGTGAATAACAAAATGAAAATAAGTACAGTATGTATGCTAAAGCATGCAAATATTATCTTATACTTTAATGTCAACTGAAGTGGACATTAAATATTTGTAGACTCAAATAGCCATGAACTGATTTTCACCAAATGAAAATCCCAAAGGACAGATGGAACTTGCAGGATATTGGCCATTGTCTTCTCCATCATAGAGGGCATATAAAATCTCTACCTTCCCCCATGAAACATCTGCATTGTAGAATAAATCTCTTCTCTGTAGAATAAATCTCCCTGACAAATTCCTTTTCTACTCTGTCCCCCTAGGGGGTGATACTGTGCCCAGAAAAAAAAAAACCCAGTTAAGAGGACAAGGGAAATCTCCTTAGAGCTTACTATCATACTGAAAGTCAACTGAAGGACAAGCCAGCAATGCATCTGTGAAGTAACAGTAAATTAATATGGAAAATTAAATTAATCTCTTTCAGGCATCCGTCTTACTAAGTACAGTCACAGACAGCATTACTTTCTTTTTGAATTCAAGGTAACTAGTTGCTTCATATAGACAAGTGGAAAGCACTTTGTTATATTTATTTAGACAGCAAGTGGTTTTGATTTAAGAATTGTTCAAAATTCAAATCTAGTTATTAACCAAAAAAAAAAAAAAATGGGGAGCTTTTTCACAGAACTCCGCAGTCCTCATTTCCTCAAAACAAGAACTGATGCATTCTTTCACATGCGGTCATTACAGGAAGGAGGGGGGAGCTGCTTACTGTAAATGCTTTTCTGATGCAATTCCACCGCCTCTTTCAAAGAGAGAATTCATCCAAGAAGATGTAGTCACTTTTTCAAGAAAAATGCCACTGCTCTGAATGTACACAGATTGGGCCACCAGACTGCGGAGAGGCACGGGCAGATCCGCTGGAGAACAACAGATGGAGAGAGGAAAGGCTGAGGGGTCTCACAGCCTCTCTCCCTAAAGAGGTAGGAACCTCAAAAAACGTGGCCTCTCCTACAGTGGAGGAAGGGGCTGGCAGAGGAAACCTGCCATGTACCCAAGATCACTGTTTAGCAATCAAGTACAAACATTCCTCCCTCTGCCCAACTTTTAGAGCTTACTTCCTAAAAATATGAGACTTCAGCTCTAAACCAGGAATCTACGTATGTATAATTAGTATCTTAGCAACTCTGGTGATTTTGTGTTTTAAATGTCCGTGCAAGGAAAGAAAAATGGAATCCTATGCTTTAAAATTTTGAAAATGAAACTATGCTTAGGAGTAGAGTTCACATCCAGAGGGTGAAATGGAAGGGGGAAACTATTACTATACAGCAATTCAGAAGGACTGAAAATGGATGGGCACATGGGAAGAGCGCTTTTCAAAGAAAGGAGTCATTTTTCGCAATCGCAAATCCACCCCAAAGTAAAGTCCACAGAGCTTACCTGGGTTGCTGTGCTCTATTCCAAAAGTCAAAGATGTACCTCCTGGTTTCTATGGAGCAGTCACTCTAAAAAGCCCAGAATGCCAGACTCACCAAGATGCAGGCAGTTTGCTTGGTGGAGCCTGAAATCTCCTTGATGAATGAAACTGCACTTCGTCACGTACATGTTCTGAGTAAGTCATTGGCTACAAGAGGACTCTGCGTGTGGAAGTCTGATTTGCCGCCTTTGGGGCTAGCCACTTAACAGCCCATCTCGGCAAGACGGAAGAAATACCACTCCCAGATAGATCAACACTCAATGGGGTTCCTTTTTTCTTCAGCCTTCGCCCCAACCCTCAGAAACCACAATGAGAGCTCACTCCCTTATGAGGCGATACCAATGAAAAAAAATCATGATGTCAACACCCCATCCTTTACAAATGAATCTCACACTGCTGGCCCAGGTATTTCTTCCACCCACATTACACACAGGTACAGGCATGGGATGTCTATTTTTAAGTCAATCTGACTGAGGACTCAGAAAGATCCAGGTTTGTAAAATTTCCTACAAGAAATGGAATCTTTGCTCTACACAGATGATAGAGAATATTAAAACCAATTACTGTGCAATGATATAACACATCTTTTTAAAATTAGGGACTTTTTACATATAGTTCTGAGGCCATCTGCTTTGTAATAACCCAAGATGAATGCAGAAGCTGAAGATGGCAAGTAAAGAGACTGGAATCTGCACAATTTCTAGCATTCTAGGCTGTTATTAGTCCTTTAAAGCTTAAAACTGACTTTTCGGTCAATGGGGTCAAAGCAGATTATAGCCACTGCCACCTTTTGGTCTTGTTCAACTACTTTCCCTTGGCTACTGATGTAATCAGTAGACATTATCAACACTAACCCCTCTTCAGGCCGAGCTGTGGCTTTTACTTCAGGGCAAAGGAAAGCCAGTATGGTTTCCCCTACATTTCCCACCTGCCACCTTTATAGTTTTCCACAAAGAGATAAAAAACTTCAATTTGTTAATCCTTGAATACAACACTCAAGGTCAAAGACGGTCATGCCAATGAAAGAAAGGTACCAAACAGGTCAAACAACAAGTGGCAGAGAAAGCACGTGTAGGTCACCAACTGCTTACAATGTTCCAGGCACCACATCTCTTTGCCAAACAAGTCTCACCAGAAAAATACCTTCCAACAATACCTTCTTCCAAAGAATAGGGGCACATGGCAGACATCAGCTCACAATGAGACTCACCAGCCTCCTTCCTCTATAGGACGCCTCCAGCCAGTTGAGGTTTGTGTCTGTCTCTTCTGCCTTTCACCTCTGTACATAAAGAACTAGGTTTTAAAAAAAATAAAGGAAATTGAGAAATTCTGACAGAATTGTACTTAAAATGAGATCATCTTTCCACAGTTCTTGTTCTTGGTTCCTTCTTTATCCAACACATGCTTGAGTCAACTTTCAGCAAACCTAGTCAGTTTTCATCATCTGTTCTCTATCTGATCCAGTCAAATTACTTCAGTCCTGGGAAGCCCCATCCTTAGAAAAGGAATAGAAAAACGCTATCTGAACAACATTACATATGAACAAAGTGTTTTACTTTAATGGGTTCACAACACACATGAAGTTTCTGAATGATTTTCCTGGAGGAGGAGAGTATTACTTAGGAAACGACATGGTATGCTCACAGATCAGCTCCCCACTGGGAAGACTGCACCCTTCAAACCCCAACATGATCACAGGACACTGGCTTCATGCCTTTCCACTTTATTCTATGAGCTGACCTGACATGTCTGACGTTGCAAGTAA
The DNA here is from genome assembly GCA_004027635.1 of Crocidura indochinensis. Lineage (NCBI taxonomy): Eukaryota > Metazoa > Chordata > Mammalia > Eulipotyphla > Soricidae > Crocidura > Crocidura indochinensis. The sequence goes on from PVKC010003840.1 coordinate 32,663, forward strand.
TTTGCCTAATTGGTAAAATCTGAATCTGTTAGGCAGTGGTTCTCGAGTTTCATGTTTATAATGAAACCTTATATGCTCCCCAAATGAGATCCTAAGTGAAGGCACAACATACACAGCAGAAGGAAAGCATCTCTGGACTCAGAGAGGACTCACAGGACTCAGAGCTAAAGAGATCCCCAAGCTGGCTATTTCCACTACAGGGTACTAAGAAAGCAGCACTACTGGACTCCAGGTTCTCTAGTCTGTCTTAATGACATCTCTTTTATTTCAGACCTTGCTTATCTTTTTTAAGAATTGATGTTGTATCCTTTCATTTAATGTGAGACTTAGCGCACAGAGCTGGGTACACAGAAAATATTTAAAAATCTTATAAAGTAATTTGTCAACACATCCAACTAAACGGATTCTGCTGCCTATCTGACTTGTGAGATCCAGAACATAAAAATGGTCAAAGAGATACTAGGGCGGGTCAACTGTTTCAATCCTTGGTATCACATATCGTTCACCAAACACAAACAGGTATGTCCCAAACAATCCCACCTCCAAATTTTGGCTTCTATTTTTGTTTCTCTTTGTCAAAAATAGCCTGAACATATTTTTAAGTACTCATGACACATAAGACTTCCTGCTGCAACTCACAGTGACTGATAGTTTGCTAAAGAAGTGCAGTAAGTTTCAGACTATCTACTAAGACTAAAACAAACAGTAACATGTGCATCCTTTATTTAGATGAACATTCACACATGTATGTGCACACATGCTAAAGATCAAGTCCAGGTTCTCACACATGCAGGCAAGGACTCTACCACTAACTCAAATTCCTTGCCTTACATCAACCTTCTACAGTACTAAAATTTATATATAGCATGAGATAATATTTAGCTGAGATTTAAATTGGAAAATAAACTTAAAATGTTAGACAATCATTATTTAAATGATCAGCATGGAGAGTAAAGATAGGAATGTCTTTGTGTAGAGTCAAAAGCTCATAAAATTCTGCTATAACTTGAGTGTGTGTTAAGCACTAAGGTGTTACTCCTAGTTTGGAGCTCAGAAATCACTCCTAGAAAGCTCAGGAGACCATACAGGATATTGAGGATTGAACCCAGGTAGGCCACATGCAAGGCAAATGCCCTACCCACTGTGCTATTGCGCTAGCCCCATATTTTCTTTTTAAATGTTTCATGACTACATAAACATACAAAATAAGGCCTCAAGAATATCATTACATCTCAGCAGGAATATCAACACATCTTCTACTTCAAGTGTACATGCAAACAAACAGCTAGAAGGCTTGACTGTTAAGGCTCACCTTGGACATCACCTGGAATTGGGGAGAGACCCCAAGTTCTGTAACCAGTGCTGGGTTCCTTTTGTTTATCAGAATGAAACCAGCTTAACATAGCAAAGAGTGTCTCAATCATGATCACATGTACAGGACTAGTGTATTATGTTGTTACAAAATCCATACTCAACCATAACAAGTTTAATATTATTTTCAGAACTCTGATTTTTTTCTATGACTTTTATTCTAATTTATAGAAAACAATTATGGCAGCATTTTTCATAATGATTACATAATTTTCCAATAACCTCTACCCAGGAATGAAACCATGGTTCAAGGAAGACATTAAGCAGTCTTCAAATGCCTGGTTATGTTTCCTATTCTAGCTATGTTGTTGGGTTATTTTTTCCATTAAGAGTAACACTACCAATAGCCATGGGCAAGTCATTTCACAAAAACTTACTTCACTCACAGTGTCTGTGTAATCAACACCATACACCTGAAATGAAATGTGTAACACCACGGTGTTGTAAGACCAGCAATCACAGAAGTGGTAAGACAAGTAAGTCTATGAAAGAGTTTTAATTTTCCTTCAGGCACATGTGGAAGAGATAATGGAAAGAGAATGGGCCCATTATCAGACTGAGAAGCATAAGGTACCTGAAGGTTAATATCACTGTTTTTTATGCCTCAGTTTACTTTAATGGGTTCACCTTTTCAAGTAGCACACATGAAGTTTCTGAATGATTTTCCTGGAGGAGGAGAGTATTACTTAGGAAACGACATGGTATGCTCACAGATCAGCTCCCCACTGGGAAGACTGCACCCTTCAAACCCCAATACTCTCTTCACTTGATAATATCATTTGCTTGACTTGATATATATATATATATATATATATATATATATATATATATATATATATATATATATACTTGAACTTATAAGCTGTAACAAGAAACGTAAGGGACTTTCCAGAATTGAAGAGAGAAGCTTTTTTGTTTGTTTGTTTTTGTTTGTGTTTTTTGGCCAGGGGTTACTTCTGGTTATGCACTCAGAAATCACTCCTTGGAGGACCATATGGGATGCCAGGAATCGAACCATCATCTGTCCTGGATCAGCAAGGCAAATGCCCTACTGCTGTGCTATGACTCTAGCCCTGAGGAAAGCATTTAAAAAAATAGCTTAGAAACATTTGCATAAAAATATAGAAGTGTGATTTTTAAAAAGTATGTATGGAATTCAGACTATCACCTGCAAAAGGGCAGGAAAAGGAAAGAACGCTCTATTCAGATTTCTGTCAAGCCAGTAGGGAAAGGAGTTGGATAAAATGTCTACCTGGGCCCTGGCAACCTGACTGCTGCAGGAAGCAGGGGCTGTCGATCACTGATCCAAGCAGGTTGCAAGTGACAGTCCCCATGCCTGCATGACCAGACACATGCAGAAAAAGTGTCAGTGGCTGGGAAAGGTCTTGTGTAATGAACTTTAATTGCTTTTTCCTACGTAGTGATGAGATTACGGAAGAGGTAGGGCTCAAGATGGGATCTAGTGTGCATGGCTGCCCAGTCATAGAGTCAGAGTAGCTCTGAGCTGTCAACTCCCAAAGAAATGGTGTCATGAGCAAGAAGGGGGCAAACCCACACCTTTCCGTCAGTCTTGCAGAAGGTAATAAGCCCCAAGAGCCCCACTACAATCATGAAATCATGTCTCTAAGGACACATACAACTTCCTACTGACCTGGGGAGGGTAATGGTAGATCTGAAGTAAAGGATCAAAATCAACATCAACTCTTTAGAATCATCATGCCTAATTTAAACCCACTCTATGAAAACCATCAGAGGTACCGTACCATCTTTTATAAGTGCTAATACATGCATGCAATTTTAATGTTACAAATGTGGCAAAATACAGATTTATTTAGAGACATTTTCAGAGACCAACTTCATATGTATACTTGTGGCATTTAAATATGTAGGTGTTGAAACCCTGTGAATTCCACTTTAGCTTTCACGGGAAGGAGGTAAAGAGAATGAAAAAGAAGGGACTATTAGTAATAATTAGATATATCCCTTTGGGCTCTGAATGAAAGCCAGAGTTGGTCTCATTTCATGGTTTTGTCTATTGCTGTTTTTGGTTTTGGGGTCACACCCGGTGGTTCCAGGGAGTACTCCTGGCTTCACACTCAGGGATCATTCATAATAAGGCTCAAGACCAAATATGGTATCAGAGACTGAACCTGGGTCTGCCATAGACTAGGCATTTAAGTGTCCTATACTAAATCCACTGTAGTATCTCCTGATACAATGCAGTGTTTTTCGAACTGTTGTTACTACATTGGCTGTAAAATAAACTCAATGCCTGATCTGGGCTGTATCCTACTGTATCCTGCTGGCCAGGGGACAGAGGCAGTCAATTGACCACCTGTGAGTTTGAACTGAGGTCCCAGAAAACCAGCTCAAACACCATCTCTTTCCTCCCTAGAAAATATGCAAGAATGCATACACAATTTAGTAGTTTTCCATTTTTTTAATCAATATAACTCTATTATTTAACAGTTAAAAAAGAATTCATTCTCGAACATTGGCACTTAAACTTTTATAGGAAGTCAGTCAGTAATTTCTGACACATCTTTTATGTTTTCTCTCCTAAAGTCAAAGAACCCGAGTGATTCTTATAGTCTGCACTACTCTGAGATCCTAATAGGAATACTTCCTTAGCATCCAACTTATGTTATTTTCCTGTTGGTTTCAAATAATATATAAAGAAACTGTATATATGTTTTATGTAAATAATATCACCTTGTGTTAGCAAACTGAAAGATTTAGATTTCGCCTTTCTTTCTGTAAGTAGTAAGCCCTATAATAGGGTCCATAAAGGTAATAAAATAAGTAAAAAACAACACTTCTTGGGCAAGAGGTCCATGAATAATAAGGTCCTAATAACCCAGTACTTCTCAAGTAAAAGATGTGCCATGGACAGAGGGAAGGACTGCTCCTCCTCTCAGCTAATCTGAAAGAAAATACATTCCAAAACAAAGGGGAATATGCTATTTAGATCTTTGAACACAATTGTCATATCACTTGAAACTTTTCTCTTGAAAGCAAACTATGACCCAACATAGTCACTTTTAAATTTTAAAAGTATTTATTAAAAAGTTAATATAGGGGCTGGCGGTGGCGCTGGAGGTAAGGTGCCTGCCTTGCCTGTGCTAGCCTAGGACGGACCTCGGTTCGATCCCCCAGTTTCCCATATGGTCCCCCAAGCCAGGAGCGACTTCTGAGTGCATAGCCAGGAGTAACCCCTGAGTGTCACCGGGTGTGGCCCAAAAACCAAAAAAAAAAAAAGTTAATATAATGAATTAGAGCAACAATACAGTGAGTTGAACACTTGCCTTGTGACCAACAAGGGTTCAATTCTTACCACCCCATATGGTTCCCCCCCCCAAATGCTGCCAGGAGTAATCTCAAAGCACAGAACTAGAATTAAGATCTGAGTACAACAATAAGCCCCCAACAAAAATGTTAGTACACTGACCATTACAATATATAGGGGTAAAGGGAGCCGGGAGGTGGCGCAGGAGGTAAGGTACCTGCTGCCTTGCCTAGGACGGAC
>PVKC010003841.1:0-27813 GCA_004027635.1 Crocidura indochinensis
GGAAAAAATGATAATTGTTGTGCTTTCATTTAAAACACTCAGAATTTTTATGCTGAGATTATATACTTGGATTGGAATTTAAAAAAAAGAAAAAATCACTTTTTTTTTAATATACAATGTTCACAGTTCACAAAGAAGCACAATAGTGATTGCTTTTCATTTTACAGCCAGTACTGAGTGCTCTGATTCGAGAGTTAAGGTAAGCATGACAGGCAGCCTCAACATGAGAGTTTGCCAGGGGTTGAATATGAAATGACCTGCATTTTCATTAACCTCTCTGGTTAAGAGCATCTTGCTGTAGCCAATATGACAGGATAGTGATCTGTCATTTTGCTCCAAACTAACTCAACTACTTATCTGGTATTTAGCCAAATACTGTTCCAACACCAGGTAACTCTCTGGCCACTCTGGACTTATCTGGGAGAACAATATTTGGCTATCTCATCTGTTGCTGGCTTAAGAGATTTTATTTTTTACTTATTTTTGTTTTGTTTTGTTTTGTTTTATTGAAGGACCACAGCTTTCTCCTGAAATATGTGCTTTAGGATCACTCTTGCATATTTCAGGGAATCATATTATGTACTGGGAACGAACCCATGTCTACCTTGCCCACTGCATTATCTCCCTGGCCTAGCTGAAGAATATTTTCAAGGAAAATTCTGAGTCTGCAATTTTCACTACATAGTTAAGTTAAAACTTAACTTTTATTTTTTTGTTTTTAAATAATATCTTTATTTAAACTCCTAGATTACAAACTTGTTTGTAGTTGTGTTTTCAGTCATTAAAAGAATACTCCCCTTCACCAGTGCAACAGTCCCACCACTAGTGCCCCCATCTTCCTCCTTCCCTACCCCTGCCTGTATTTGAGTAGGCATTCTATTTCTCTCACTCATTAACATTGTCATGATAGTTGTTAGTGTAATCATTTCTCTAACTGCATTCAGCACTCAAAGTGGTACTTCATGATATGGGCTGTTCTTCCAGCCCTCATCTCTATTGTCTCTGGGTATTATTACAATAATGTCTTTTATTTTTCTTAAATTCCATAGATGAATGAGACTATTCTGTGTCTATCTTTCTCCCTCTGACTCAGCATAATAGTTTCCATGCCCATCCTTATACAGCAAAATTTCTATGTCCACCCATGTCATTTTTTCCTGACAGCTGCATAGTATTCCATTGTGTATATGTACCACAGTTTCTTTAGCCACTCATCTATTGTTGGGCATCTGGATTGTTTCCAGATTCTGGCTATTGTAAATAGTGCTGCAATGAATATAAGTGAATGTAATATAATAATATATTATTATATATGATATATAACATAATATAACTTTCAGAGAAGAAAAATAAATGGCCAAAAGACACATGAGAAAATACTCTGCATTACTAATCATCAGGGAGATTTAAATTAAAACAACAATGAGATACCACCTCACACCACAAAGACTGGCACACTTAAAAAAGAATAAGAACTACCATTTGCCAGCTCAAATGTGGGAAGAAAGGCATTCTCATTCACAGTTCATGGGAATATAGACTGGTTTAGCTTTTGGGGGAAACAATTTGGACATTCCTCAAAAAACTAGAAATTGAGTCTCATGATCCAGCAGTACCACTCCCTAACCCTAACCCTAGAAACCCAAAAATACAATTCTGCACTCCAATACTCATTGCAGCACTATTCACAATAGCCAGAATCTGGAAACAACCCCTTTTTAAATGCCCATGACAGATGAGTAGATAAAGAATGCTAATTCTGGGGGCCGGGCGGTGGCGCTGGAGATAAGGTGCCTGCGCTAACCTAGGACGGACTGCGGTTCGATCCTCCGGTTCCCCATATGGTCCCCCGTGCCTGCCAGGAGCGACTTCTGAGCGAATAGCCAGGAGTAACCCCTGAGCGTCACCGGGTGTGGCCCAAAAAAAAAAAAAAAAGAATGCTAATTCTACACAATGAAATATTGCACAGGAATATTGGAAGCCATGAAATTTGCTTTATATGGAAAGATATGGTGATAATTATGCTGAGTGAAATGAGTCAAAGGGAGAAGGGAGAGCAGAGTGATTGCACTTATTTGTAGAACATTTTTTAAATGATATTATAGTAGTATTGGCTGAAGATTATTAATAGACAAGGACCAGGAAGACTGGTCCATGGTAAGAAGCTTGCCACAAAGAGTTAGGGAGTATAGTTAGGACAGAGAAAGGACTTCTGTGACAATAACAGTGGAACTGATCACTCTGGACAAATATTAGGTGCTGAAAGACGTAAAGCGATATGCATGATACCCTTTTAGTAACTATTGCAAACCACAAAGCCTAAAAAAAAAAAAACAAAGAAAGAAAGAAAAAAAATGTCTGCCATAGAAGTAGGTTTGGGGAAGGAATGAAGGATGAAGGAAACTGGGGACATTGGTGGTGGGAAATGTATACAGATGAGTATGGAGTATTGAAATATTGAATGACTAAAACTCAATGATGAACAAATATATGTGTCTCACAATAGCTGATTTTAAAAAATTTATAGGAGAGATAGCACAGTGGTAGGGCATTTGCTTTGCACACAGCTGACCCAGGATGGACCTGGGTTTGCACACTGTATCCCACATGGTTCCCCAGAGCCTGCCAGGAGTGATTTCTGAACACAGAGCCAGGAGTAACCCCTGAGTGCTGCCAGGTATAACCCATAAACAAAAACAAAATTAATTGTAACCAAGACAAGAACATTGCCACTTGTTAATTTTCCTTAGAAAATAATGCATTCAGGGGCCGGGAAGGTGGCGCTAGAGGTAAAATGTCTGCCTTGCAAGCGCTACCGTAGGACGGACCGCAGTTCAGTCCCCCAGTGCCCCATATGGCTCCCCAAGCCAGGAGCGAGTTCTGAGCTCATAGCCAGGAGTAACCCCTGAGTATCAATGGATGTGGCCCAAAAAAACAAAACAAAACAAAACAAAAACAGAAAATAATGCATTCAAATTAGCTAGGACAATCTTGGAAAAAAAAAAAGAGCTGTTTACATATATGGGTTGTACCATATCAAAGGCAGGGATTGGAAAAAGTTTGCTGCTGCTTTTTTTCAATCCATTATTTACAAATAATAAAGGAAAAGCTGCTAACAAATTAAAAATTGGCACCATATGGGGCCCGGGAGATAGCATGGAGGTAAGGCGTTTGCCTTTCATGCAAAAGGTCATCGGTTCGAATCCCGGTGCCCCATATGGTCCCCCGTGCCTGCCAGGAGCAATTTCTGAGCATGGAGCCAGGAGTAGCCCCTGAGCACTGCCGGGTGTGACCCAAAAACCAAAAAAAAAAAAAAAATTGGCACCATACTGTACACTTTAGGCCAAACCAAGGCACTTTAGAATACCTTCAGATACTACAAGTTAGTGCTCTTATATACTTTTTTTTCCCTTGCTGGGGAGCATACAGGGAAGGTGGTAGCAGTAGACATCCTATGCTGTTTAACAACTATTCCTGTACAGAACTTAGGAGTGACCCCTGGGATGCTTGGTGAAATATATATAGCACAGGGGATCAAAATAGGGTCAGCTTCATGGAAGGCAACTACCTTAGCCTCTGAACTAACTCTCTGTTCCAGTTTGTATTCTAAACACTAACGCTCTTAGATTAAGCATCTAATTTTTTTTCTTGCAGGTATGATAAATACGCTCTGAGACTGAAAACAGTGGAATTCAGCCAGTGATTATAAACATGTTATGGAAGTTAGTAATGAGATCCCAGCCCTACAGGCTGTGTTCTATCAGAAAGATGCTATCACCTCCAAAATACAGGCCTTTATTATCCTACCTTCTGTATACAACTGATAGACAGCAAAACGAAGAAAATAAAAGAACAGTGGAAAAACTCTACAAATTTTCGGTTGACATTAGGAAAATCCGCAAATTGAAAGGATGGGTGCTTTGGGAAGATGAAACCTATGTTGAAGAAATTGCAGATATTTTACAACAACTGGGTGCTGATGTAACTGCTGTGGCCAATATTTTGGAACGCTGCCCAGAAGCAATCACCTGTAGCCCAACTGCTGTCCACACCCAGAAAGAACTCTGGCAGTTAGTCTGTAAAAACAAGGAAGAGTTAATCAAGTTAATAGAACAGTTTCCAGAATCTTTTTTTACTGTTAAAGACCAAGAAAGACAAAGGCTAAACATTGAGTTCTTTCAGAAGTTAGGACTCAAAAATGTGGTCATTAGCAGATTTCTAACAACTGCACCTAATATTTTTCATAATCCTGTTGCGAAGAATGAAGAGATTATAAAGAGTCTCCAAGAAAGTTACCTAAGTTTAGGTGGCTCTGAGGCTAACATGAAAGTTTGGCTGCTAAAATTATTAAGCCAAAACCCTTTTATTTTGTTAAATTCATTGCCAGCTATAAAGGAAACACTTGACTTTCTCCGGGAGCAAGGTTTCACTAACTTTGAAATTCTCCAACTTCTATCCAAACTCAAAGGATTTCTTTTTCAACTTTGTCCAAGGAGTATAGAGAGCAGTATTTCCTTCTCTAAAAAGGCTTTTAAATGTACAGATCATGACCTGAAGGAATTAGTTTTGAAATGTCCTGCTCTTTTATATTATTCTGTTGAAATTTTGGAAGAGAGATTTCAGGGATTATTGAAAGAAGGTGTTTCCATAGCTCAGCTACGAGAGATGCCTATGGTTCTTGAATTAACACCACAGATAGTACAATACAGGATAAGAAAATTGAATTCCTTAGGTTACAGTATAAAGGATGGACATCTAGCAAGCTTAAATGGAACAAAAAAAGAGTTTGAAACTAACTTTGGTAAAATTCAGGCAAAAAAGGGAAGACCATTATTTAACCCCGTAGCACCATTACATGTTGAAGAGTGACTTACTGGCTGAACTTGCTGATATCTGGCAGTGCAGAATAAAACCGAGAATTAAAGACCAGTGATTTTTGTAGTTTATACGAATCACCTAAGATTCACCTAGGAGCCAGTCACCTAGGAACATCCTTAGCTTTGAGTAGTGTTAAATTTATCTGTAAAGAGAAAATCTATGGTTAATATGCTATGTTTTAAGATAAAATTGCATCTGTTATGTTTTATTATTTATGAAGTTTTACTTTGAAAGCTATTATTTTAATATATTATGTGAATTATTTCAAAGAAACTGACTTCCTTAATTTAATCTATAATATGAATATATCTTTATCCATACAGTATGTGTGAACTAGATGCTTCAAAAATGTTAGTGACCTGATTTCTCTAGCATATAAAGTCTGCATTAAGCATTAGCATACTGATAATGCATTTGAGAAGCAAGTATCACTCATGAAAAAAAAGAGCTTGTGTCATCAGTCCATAAAATTCCTTCTTGGAGGCTGGAACAATAGCACAGCAGTAGGGCATTTACCTTGAATACTGCTGACTATGGATGGACCTGAGTTCAATTCCCAGCATCCCATATGGTCCTCTAAGCCTGCCAGGAACAATTTCTGAGTGCAGCCAGGAGTAACCATCAGGCATGCCACCCCCAAAAAAATTCCTTCTATTTTCCCCAAATTTATTAATTTTCCTCATGTATTAATTTCTTTCCCTGTCTACAGACGAAATTTCTGAAGCTTAGGCCATTAAGCAGCTAAGAGGCATTTGGCCACATTTACTATTATCTGACTTCTGTTCAAACCTTGTGAATATAAAAGGGATTGTGTATGAGCTGGTATTTAAAAAGTCACCTTATAGGGGCCGGAGAGATAGCATAGAGGTAGGGCATTTGCCTTGCATGCTGAAGGACAGTGGTTCGAATCCTGGTATCCCATATGGTCCCCTGAGCCTGCCAGGAGCGATTTCCGAGCAGAGAGCCAAGGAGTGACCCGAGCGCTGCTGATGTGACCCAAAAACCAAAAAAAAAAAAAAAAAAGTCACCTTACAATTATTTAATTAAACACGCACGCATGCGCGTGCGCACACCCACACACACACACAAATTTAGGAACTTTAATGAAAAAATTTTTATGAAATTTTTGTATAAAATTCCATATATTTTGGGGGCCGAAGTGATAGCAAAGCAGGTAGGGCTTTGGCCTTGCAGGCAGCTCACCCAGGTTCGATCCCTGGCATCCCAGATGGTCCCCCAAGCCTGCCAGTAGTAATTTCTGAGTGCAGAAATTCCTGAGCATTGCTAGGTATGGCCCCCCAAAAAATATATTTCTTAAATTTTAAAACTCTTAAGCATTTGAAGTTAAATACATCTTTAAAGAAAAGCTTCTTAAAATCCAGGTCTGCCAATAAAAGAGAAGCTGTGTGGTTGTTAATACTGGTTTTGGCAGCTTTCAAGTTTCTAAATTCTAAGTTTCATGTCTAAATCTTAGACATGACCAATTTCATAAGCTATAGCTTGCTTTTAGCCATGAAGTTGTTGCTGATGTTACTAATGTGAATGGGGGAGTTTGTTAGGATTTATATTGCCAGTGCTTGAGAGACTAAATGTGGTGCTGGGGATCAAACCTAGCAAGTGTCTTAAATAAGACAGGTGCCTTGCTTGTCTGTATTGTTTGGTCCTAAAGTTGAACTTTGTAACAAATACACAAATAATTCTGACATTCAAATATGCATGCACTGTTTAACAAAAATAGTGAAAAAAATTACTAACAATACAAACCATGTAGGCCAGAGAGATAGTGCCAGGGATAAAATATTTGCCTTGCATGCAAGAACCTATTTCTGGCACTAAATATGGTCCCCTAAGCACCATTAGAAACAACCAATGAATGCAGAGCACCACAGGGTGTGCCCCCTCAAAAAATAAAACATGCCATCTCTTCATTCCTGATTTGTTCAGCAAATGCAGATGACCTTCACTATATGTTTTGTTCCTTAGAATAGTGAAACTTATCTGCATCACACCTATACAAAGTGCCTGAGACGTTAGCTTAATACCACTCTGAGTTGAGTTCCATTGTTCATTATTCCAGTCGAGGTTACTTGGCCCAGAGAGGGTAAGCCATTTATCTAAGGTCATTCATGAATAGGCAAGTTCATTCATGATAACGAATGGGATTGGGCAGGGAGATAGCACAGGGGTCATGGTACATGTTTTATATGTGGAACCCGTTTGATCTCTGGCATCTCATGGCTTAGCAGCACTGGGATGGCCTACAGAGCTCAAGCATTGCAGTCTCCAGCCTTAATATTGAGCCAACTGACTACTTTTGCTGGGAGTGGGCTTTGAACCCTTGAACCACCACCACCCCCTCCAAATACACACACACCAGCCAAAACTAGGTAGTGGAAAAATAGTGGCAAACAGGCATCACAGGTTCATCCAAGAAGCAGAATCTTTTAAGGTAATGGGAATCTCTCAGAGAAATGTTAGTCTTTTCCACCACTGACAGAAATTTCAGTGGTGATCTCTCATACACAGACGTTTCCACTTGGGATACATTGTAGGATCATTTTGTTCTAAGATAGATGCTAATTTTGGAGTGCTTACTAAGAGGCAAGTGGTCAAGTCTAGAATTGAGAAATCAGTACTGGAGGTACGTATTTGGGCTTCAACTCTGCACATTGATGGCCATGGCTATGGATGAGATTGCCCAGAAAGTCTCTACTTTGTAGTAGTGATTAGGTAGAGCTCAGCAGAATTGGCCAGACATCCACAAAAGAGGGTATGGCTAATAATGAATGGCATAGTAAGGAAAATAATAAACACAAGTAAGCGGTTTGGCAAAAAATAAATCTTTGATCCTCTTAGGCACTGATGAAGTAAAATAGATGAGATGGCAACTGGAGCTGCTTTCTAGAGTTGAGACAATAGAAGATGATGGAGAGAGACTACAAGGGGCAGGACCACTGTCAAAAGAAGGGAAAATGGAGGCTTTTTGTCTTGGAGTGTTTTTGTTTTTGCTTTCAAAGTAAATATACTGGAACATGTTAATATGATGATTGGTATGACCCAGGAGATAATAGACAATGATGTAAGAAATACAGAATTAGTATTCTTAAAGAAGAGAGGACTTTAGATAAAATTAGATAATGGATATAATCCACAGAGCAGTATAAAAAAGGTTTAGGAGGTGGAGTAGGCAGTGTTAAAAGGCAGGAAAAGTTGTCTGGTTGCATCATTTTTGCTTGGTTGTGGGGCTACATCTAATAGGGGTTGCATTTAGTGGAGGGGGACGGATGAATCCATACCCAGGGTCAAACCAAGTCCTCTCACTGTAAAGCATGCATTTGATCCTTTATTTTCTCTTGATCTTTTTGTTTGGTTTGATTCTGGGTCACACCCAACAGTGCTCAGGGGTTACTACTGGATCTCTGCTCAGAAATCACTCCTGGCAGGCTCAGGGGACGATATGGGATGCTGGGATTCAAACCACCGTCCTTCTGCATGCAAGGCAGACACCCTACTCCATGCTATCTCTCCGCCCCCCCCCCTTTTTTCCTTTGGTGTGTGTCTCTTTTTATAGAGGACTATAGAGCAGAACATTTTAGGAAAACCAAAAGAAATTATGAAATGAGTTGGAAAGCAAATATACCTGTGGTATATGAAAAGGTTTGATAGCATTGAGTGGCCATTATTAGAAAGAACTTGGAAAATAGTCACAGATTTAACTTTCAAGACAGTTTACACAACTGCCTTGAAAAATTTCTGTACAGAGGGGAAGGTCCAGATTGTGTCAACACTGTTCTCTAGGCTACATCTTTGTAAATGGTTCCTTCTGTGGCATCAACACAAATCCCAGACATAGATCTCTGATTTCCGCAGGCCCAGCTCACAGGTCAGGTGTCACATGCTCCAACAAGGCTCAGATGCAGAGGATGAGAGACAACTGTAGTTCTAGAAAAGCATTTGTAGTTAACCTCAAAAGATTGGTTGGTTTTATCCACATTCCTATTCAAATGTACAGTGTATCTGCATTTTCCCTTAGGCCCATAATCTTATTTAACTCGAATCTGCCTTTTGCTAAACTTAATTTTTACTTAATTCTTTAAATGAATAAAAATTAAAGCATCATGGGATGTATTCATTTTTTTTTTTTGTACTTTTGTCTTGAGGCCAAACTCAGCAGTGCTCTGGGCCTACTCCTGGCTCTCCATTCAAGGTTCACTCCTGGAAGGAATGAGGGGGCTGGGATGCCAAGGATTGAACTCAGGTTGGCAACATATGAGTCAACAGCCCTACCTACTCTAGTTCCCAATAGGGGGTATATTCTTACATAAAACACTAAAGTGAATTTCTTGTGGAATAAAAGGCTGTTGTAACAAAATTTTCAAAATTTTTATAATGACATGATTCATTTCTGTAGCAAATGTAATTAAATGACACAGTAAGCAATTGTGAGAACAACTTCTAATGGGCCCAAGTTAGCATAATGGGCGCAAATTAGCCTAATGAATGTCATGAAGTAGAATTATTCAATAGTCTTATTTCCACTTTTGGACATAAACTAAAGAAGTATGACTCCACAGTGCATTAAAAGTGATGGGCAATTCAACTAACATTGAAAGCAATTGTATTGCTTATCTGTAAAAAGAAAATAAAGGTCCTTTCCTCAGAAAATGGGATATAGACAATATAGTGGGTAAGGTATTCCTTGCCCATGGCTGACCCTGGTTAGATCCCTAACACCAAATATGGTCTTCTGAGCACCACCAGAAGTAATCTCTGAACACTCTAGTGTGGCCAAAATACCAAAAGTGCATATAATGATTAAACTAGATGAATGGGCATTGCCTCAGCAGCTCCTAGGTCAATCGCAATTTCTTAATCTACAATCAGTCCCCAACCCTCCAAGTCATTTCTGTCCAATGACAGTTTTAACTAGGACAAAGGAAAATGAAAATGTTCATTTTTAACTATTCAAACTCAAGTTTTAGTGTGTACAAAGGCTAAGACTGTTAAGACTTCAACCCCTGCAGATAAAAGCCAGGGTCTCACTAATCCACACCCTCAAGTTCCTACAACCCATCAGCAAACTGGGGTAAAAATCTAGAAATGTACATTATTCATCCTTGAGTTAAATATTTAGCATTAAGGAATAGAAACTGATGGTAGAGCATATGCTTTGCATGAGAAAGATTTTGGGTTTGCTCCCCTGTACAGTAAAAATATTTTTTTTCAAAGTGTAAAGTCCAAGAGATAATACAGGGGGTTAGGCTCATGCATGCAGCCAGCCCCAGTTTGATCTCCAGTATCACACTACCAGTCATGATCCCTGAGCACAGTCAGGAGTAAGCCCTGAGCAAAGCCATGGTTGGCCCAAAAAGCAAAACCAAGAGATTCTTTGAGTTGTTTAAAACTGGTTTTCAACCCAGTCTGCAAAAATTTCCTGCCAGTTCACAAAACATTATTGAGGCCACTTTTAAGTGGCTTTAGTTTATGTAGCCAGCCACAGGATTTGTACCAGGTATTAGTAGCAATACCTTTTTCTTAGACTTAGGCGAATTTCTGTGGATCAGACCCCCAACAATGGCCTAGTAGGGTTTAATCCAGTGGTTCTCAAACTACGGCCCGCAGGCCGCATACTATATTTGTTCCCATTTTGTTTCTTCACTTCAAAATAAGATATATGCAGTGTGCATAAGAATTTGTTCGTAGTTTTTGTTTTTGCTATAGTCCGGCCTCCAACAATCTGAGGGACAGTGAACTGGCCCTCTGTTTAAAAAGTTTGAGGACCCCTGGACTTTAATCCATAGAAATCACTGGTTTAAAATATATTTGTATCTCACTGTGTTAACACTAAAATGTATATTCCAAAATGTTTTGTCATGTTTATGGATTTTATAAAAAGCAAAAACTATAGTACCTCTAAAGTGCTCACAAAAGTAAAATTTTACTATTGCCCTATTTTAAAATGTCCTTTATTTTCTTATATATTTATGAAACTTTTGTCTTCTGTAGGTCATAGAGCTTTATTAACAGATTTTTATTTTCCCATCCTTTAATACAAAAAAGTATTCAATCACTTAACTTTCATCTGACATTTTACTAAGTACAGGATTCATAATATCAACATTAATAGAGAAGTCATTCAAGTGGGTCACAAGTTTTATCCTCACTATGCCAAATATCTACTCAAAAGAAAAGCTGAATAGCAGACACCTCCAGTATACAGCCACCTTAGTTTTCTCAAGTGAACCTGTAATGTCAAATTTCTAAGTCAATGAAAATAAAGTGGAAATGACTTGTGTATAGCTGAGTATCAGTGAGTGGCAAGTTCTTTTCAACAATAAAAATCTAATTCTTCATTTGTACAGTTCTCTGTTCTCATGGAAAAAAAAAAAAAAACAACCTCCTGAACAAAGTTATAGTTTAGAATTAAAAAGAACTTGGATAAAATATGCCAGGTGGTTTTTCTGTAGCAGAAATTCATTACAACTATTTTCCCTTGACAAATTTAAAGACTTAAGTTGTAAATAAATATGCAAATACACAGTAATCTAAAATCTATATTTAGAAAATTTGGTACAAAGTTGAACCTATGACTATAGAAGATAAATTAGAAATAGTAACTAGCAATAAAGCAACTATTTTCAAATAGCAGGAAACAAGTTCTTCAATACCAATATTTATATCATTATTTAGTGTTCAATAATTTTGTACTTTTTTAAAGATTCCCTTTAGTAACATGACATTTAACCATATATACCAACATATAAATATACCTTAAGTCATACTGCATGAAATAAACATCCATTAAATTTCTGATGAACTTCCTGACTTCAGTTTTGTATACATACAGTAGAAAGGTCCAAGAACCTCTAGATTTGTTTAAAATCCCTGCTGGTATTTATGAAAGCTTTTAGAATTGTTACAGTCTCCTATTGTTGAGACCCATTACTGTAAAACTCTTCATGCTTTGAATGTTGTAGTTAACTTGTAAGTTCTAATGTTTATGTTCTGATTTATATAATCCAGTGCATTGCCTCCTTTGCTCCCCTCCCAAGCCAAAAGAAAAAAAGTTCGCAAATTTGAAGCAAATTTCCAGATTTTAGTATAAACAACATTTTTAGGCTTGGATTGTACCTTCATATATGCCATGTTATATTTTTCAAAGAGGGAAAAGAGGAATTTAGATCACACCCAGCTGTGCTCAGGGGCTATTTCTGCCTCTATGCTTAGGAGTGACCTCTATTACTACTAAGGGGCCTAGTGTGATAATGGGGATCCAACCAGGGTCAGTTGCATGCAAAGCAAGCATCTTAACCCCTGAACTATCTTTCCAGTCCCAAAACTGGGATTCAGTTTTTATGAAACTGAGCATGAGACAAAAAAATATTAATTCCAGCTAAGTAATATTCTGAGGGTGATTTGATACATGATAAAACATGTTAACACATGACACACTTCTCTGCAATCAAAAACTTAAATTCCCTGCCTAAAGTTGACCTGAAAAATAGTACTAAAAACATTTCAGTCTTTAAAAGACTGAAAAATTTTAAATGCCTAGATAAACCAATGAAAGCGCACACACAATGAATAAATATAAAATGTTCAAAACTATCAATGGAGCCCATTTTATTTCCTTTCAATCAGCTCCCATACATTTGCGGTTACTTTCTAAAAGTACATACTGCTAAGACTAGGGAGATAGCACAAGAGACTAGAGCACATGACTGTATACACAAAGCACTAAGTGCAATCCCTGGCACCTCATGGCTCCCTGAGCACCACTAAGTGTGGTGCTGGTTGCTCTGGTATACTGGGCTCTAGCACTAAATGAATTGACTCAAACAAGCTTGAGTATTGTTGGAGTGGCTTTCAGCCACCTGAGCTCTGCTTGGGGGCTTCCCACACATACATAAAAGTAAGTACTGTTGATAAAGCTAATTTTACACTAGGTATAAAATAGGTTGGAAATATTTTTATTTCTTGGATGCCTTAGGTAATTTTTAAGAACTAAAAATTAATTATTCCTTCTTCATCAAAAACTTTGCCACTATAGCTTCTGACCAGCAATGTTCTGTAGGCACTATGAGGTGTATTAACAATGGAGCTTTAATAAACTCAGATTGAAGTGTATAAATTTGATAATGACTGCTAACAGTTAATAAACACTATTTTATCTGCTGAGAGCAAGAAAAGCCTACATCCCACAACTCCTGAGATTCTTAAGAGGGAAAACAAAACAACCTTTAAAAGAATCTATATAAATTCAAGAACTGCACGTACTTAGGGTGTCAGAAAAGACATTTTCTTTTGTAAGGCAACAATGATTAATACAATGCATATCTAACAAAAAATGGTTAACACTCGATATCATATAACCATTTATCTTTAAACTTCCCTAATTCTTGCTACATTGCCAGTTAAATAACAATAAAACTCAGCCTAAATAACTATGGTTATAAAAAAAAAACCTAGGACTTATGAAACTATTAGGCACATCAAAGGTACAGTTTATGTAGTTCAAGGTTCCCTTCTTAAGGGGTAGATGACCTGGCACATTATACATAAGGAACTATAAAGATAATCCACTAAAATTCAACTTTCACATTTTTAAAACTGACTTAGAGTAAATATTCAAATATGTTGCATCTTCAGTTACAACTGAATTTAAGTTTTTACCAGATAAAAAGCTGGAATTTAAGTACAAGAAACCTTCAGATACTGTGCTAGTATTGGTCTCTTCTTTTTAGATGAAAGTCATCAATACTTTCAACACAGCAGTTTAGAAGATAAAGGTCCAGGACTGGTGACTTGGCTATGTCCATAACTTAGCAATTCAATGCCACTGGCATCATAATGCTCTGAAGAACAAATGTATCTCCTTATTTTAGTCGGATTTGTCTTTCTTCTTTCCTGTTAAGGGCACTTTGTTCACAACTGCGGACCCAACAGCTGTAACACCTCCAGCCACAGCAGAAACACCTCCTTTCACCAGCCCTAATCCCATGGAAGGCACAGTTGTAACAGCTGTTTTGGTAACTTCCAGACTCTTTCCACCAATCCAAGCCACTCCGCCAATGGTAGCACCAACTGCTCCCTTTGTTACACTGAAGATACCCCCAGTCATTCGGGACAACATGCCTGGTTGCTGTTGTGGGTGGTCTTTCATTGAACCTAGTGAGAGAAAAAGTAAGGGGGGGGAAAAAGAGTAGATTGAATAATGTAGGTAACCTAAAACTTCATAAAAATTAGATTGTTTTAATTTAGACCTATCTGATTAAAATAGTGAAGAGTTGTGTTATTAAGGCTAAAATTACACTTTTTTTAAGATACCTTGAGGCTCAATCATGTCATAAAAAAAAATGCTGAAGGGCCACAGAGGTAGCACTTGACTAGCACATGGCTGACCATAGTCAGCACCATCGATGGACCCAAGTTAGGAGAAAGCTGTCTGCATCATAAGGTGAGGTCCAAACTCCCACTACCACACAGCAAGAGAAATACTTTAGAGATAAAGCAACTTTTCACTCCATTTTAAATTACTTATCTTAAATGTTTTGTTGCCATCATTTATTTCATATTTTAAAATGCATTTGAGGGACAGAGCAATAGTATGAGTAGGGCACATTACTGAGTACAATCCCCAATATCCCATATGGCCCCTTGAACTCCATTGTGAATGACCCTGGGATCTGCCAGTTATGCCCCCCCAAAAAAAACAAAAGAGATTTAATATAAATTAATTTTACATGAAAATATAAAATATATTTTATGGAAAAAACTAAAAGCATTGAACTTGAGTCCAACATGCAGGGCCCAGACATTCCCTACCCTATTGAGTCATTAACTGCCAGCCCTAGCCTTATCCCCAAGACAGCATACATTCTTGTCTGCTGAACTCTGGTACGGTCTATAGAACATTTCATTTTATTTTATTCCTTTTAAGACATACCTACTATGTCTGCCCTGTATAAACATGCTATTGTCCAAGATCACTATCTTTAACAGTCAATACCAAAATAGTAAATAGAGCACCCTAAAGTCATTTTCTGTACATATTCAGAACATTTAGATATGTAGTATTTCCAAGGATCTCTGATGTGAAGGTAAGAATAAAATGATTTATGGTATCACAATTTTCCATTAAAAGAATTTAGTTTTAGGCCACACTGGCAGTGCTTGGGAGAACATGTAATACCAGGTACCCTGCCTCCTGCAAGCAAAGCACATGCTCCAGCCTTTTAAGCTATCTCCCTAGCCCATGAATAGGAATTGAACCACCAATCTCAAATGCTTCATGAATTCAGTTTTTGATGCACTGTATCAAAACTAAAGTCATCCACTATTCTTCTGCACTGTATCCACTCCCACTCTATAAACAGAAAGATAGTCTTTTTAAGTATGACTAAAAGTAGCGGATAAAAAGAGTGTGAATAGGGGCCGGAGAGATAGCATGGAAGGTAAGGCAAACTTTTGCCTTTCGTGCAGAAGATCATCGGTTCAAATCCCGGCATCCCATATGGTCCCCCGAGCCTGCCAGGAGCGATTTCTGAGCATAGAGCCAGGAGTAACCCCTAAGCAATGCCGGGTGAGACCCAAAATAAGAAAAAAAAAAAAAAAAGTGTGAATAGAGGTGGGTCATACACAGATCTATGTACTAAAATGACACACTGAATCCTTTTTCACCCATACCTGAGCTTTTGTTAGATGCTAAAAACAATTTTAAGTATTCTTATATCATGCTAACAAATATGATATATTTATATTTTGCAATATAGAAGATTGAACTTAGAGTCTCACTTGCAAGGAAAGTACTTTCTTTTTTTAATAAGCCACCTCCCTAGCCCCTGTATTATTTAAAATTTAACAAACTATTGGAGGGGCTGGAGAGTGCAGAGAAGGTAGAGTGCTTACTTTGTAGCCAACCCTGGCTCAATCCCAGGCACCACATATGGCTCCCTCCCATTAGAGTTACTCCTAAGTACAAAGCCAAGAGCAGCCCCTGAGTACTCCCAGCTGTGGCCCAATGCCGGTCCACCACACCCTCCAAAAAAAAGAATGTAGCTTTAATTCATTTAAATATTTTTTTTACATTTTTAGTGATACAAATGCAAACATACCTTCTGGTGGCTCATCACTAAGGTATGATGGGATTTCTTGATTTTTATCCGTCTGATTCATGATCTCCTTTTAAAAAAACCAACACATTTAATTTTAATTTCTATATACTTATCCCATACTAATTAAGACTTAATTGCCTTATTTAAATAGCTCTTTACAACAGCCAGTAGAATGAGTTTATCTTATTTATTTTTCTTTCCTCCTCCCTCTCCTTTAACATTTTTTTAACTCCATCTCCTTTCTATTTAGGAAATACTTTTAATTATACTAATAGATAGCCTTACACCAGTGAGAATGGCAGGAACAGCATTACAAGTTTCCCATGTTATTAGTTGCTACTGCTTCAAATTAAACTGAAAATTACTTATTAAGATCGTTTGAAGATGGAGAATGGCAGACAAAAACTTTACAAGTATTTTTTCTATAAAATATTGCTTAGCTGTAATTTATTTCACAACAGACTTAAGGGGGAAACAATCTACTATAACTAACCTTTTTTGTTGTTGCTGTTTGGGGGACGGGGGAATGGACCATACCCAGCAATGCGTAGGGCCTGTTCCTGGCAATGCTCTCAGGAATCACTCCAGGATGTGCTTAGGGGTCCATATGGGATGCCAGGGGTCAAAAATGGGTTGGCTGTATACAAGCCAAATACCATCACTCCGGTCACAACTAGCCATTTTTTAACTAAGGTTTTTTAAAATTATAAAAGCCTTCTCATAAAGATGAAACCATTGGCTTTTTTCTACTCTGGAGAAGCCTGTGTTCTCTTTAAACACGTAACTTTCCCCCCTCAGATTTCTCTAAATACATTTCTTTAAATAAAACTATTTTTACTTCAAGAGAAAATGAATCCATCACTCTGAATCACTCAGACAGGTTTTTACTAAACTTTTACTTGGTTAGAACTCTTAGTAAAGATGGTAAAAATTAAAAATCTACTATAATTTATGTTTATACATATATACACAATATGATAACCTTTTTCTATAAATACAATTTACAATTATTTGCTGCTAAACTTTTACCAGTTTCCTTTATCTTAAAATATATTCTTTTTAGAGCTGAAATGATACTACAGCAGGTAAGGTACTTCTTAAATGCAGCACCCAGATTCAATCCCTGACATCCCCAATGGTCCCTGGAGCCCACAAGGAGTGACTGCTGCATACAGAGTCAGAAGCCCTGAACACCACCAAGTAGGGCCCCAAAACAATCAAATTTGCTTTTAAATTCACTTGGCTAAAGGTTAAAACAACTCATAACTAAGCAAAGTTTTCTTGTTAGCCAGAAATCTAGGGCTGTTATTTCAGCAGTCAACTAGT
Organism: Crocidura indochinensis; assembly: GCA_004027635.1. Lineage (NCBI taxonomy): Eukaryota > Metazoa > Chordata > Mammalia > Eulipotyphla > Soricidae > Crocidura > Crocidura indochinensis. The sequence continues at coordinate 17,319 of PVKC010003841.1, forward strand.
TAGATCTTAGTCAAAGATAAAGCAAAGCAAAACAGAGCCAAATTATTATAGAAACCTTTACTATTCTGCCTGAACACATACAACAGTTGATTTTAAAAGGATATTGTGAAATTATACATTTGAAAATGGACAAACCTTTAAGGTATATGCTAAGTGAAATAAATCGGAGAAAGGTAAATTTCATATGATCTCACTTGTTTATATTCTAAAAACGACAAACTCAAACAGTAAACTGGAGGCTGCTGGGGAACTGGGACAAACAGGATGTTCAAAGAATACAAACTCCTAGGGCTGGAGAGACTTTACAAAGCAGATACTTGACTTGCATGCAGTCAGTCTTCCCAGCACCACAGATCACCCTCTAAACAAAGTTGAATGTGGACCAACCCCCACTTATAAACATGTGAAGTAAATTCTGGAGTATAACGTATAGCATGATGACAAGTTGGTTAACAAATTAGATATTAAACATTATCACACAGAGTGTAATCATGTTAAGATGGTGAATGTGTTAACCTTATTTGATAAAATAAGATAATGGGGCTGGAGTTATAGCACAGCAGAAAAGGTAGTTGCCTTGTATGCAGTAGAACTGAGTTGATCCACAGCACCCCCAAGCCTGGCTAGGAGTGGTGGTTCCCTCTAGGGCACATCCAAGAGTAAACCTTGAGCACCACCACGTGTAGCCCCCATACAAAAAATAAGACTATAAAACATTTCACAATATATGTTATATCAGGTTATCACAGCATTCACCTTAAATTTACAAAATGCTATACTGGGACGAGAGTAATAGCACAGTGGGTAGGGCATTTGCTTGCATGCGGTTAACTCAGGTTCAATCTCAGCATCCCATATGGTCCCCCAAGCCTGCCAGGAGTGATTGCTGAGTGCAGAGCCAGGAGTAACCCGAGTGCCGGGTTACTGCTGGGTGTGGCCCAAAAACAAACAAGACAAAACAAAATGCTATATATTGGTCCAGGTATATCCCAATAAAATATGGGGAGAAAGGTTATTATGAAAACTAAAAACGTGGGGCCAGAGTGATACACAGCAGTAGAGCATTTGCTTTGATTGCAGCCGACCCAGGACAAACCTGGGTTCAATCCCCAGCATTCAATATGGTCCCCCGAGCCTGCCAGGAGTCAACCCTGAGCACCGCTGGATGTAGCCCCAAAACAAGGGAGGGAGAGAGGGAAGGAAAGAAAACTAAGAATGTGCTTCAAAACTGTGCTTTAGGTTCATGGGCTATAGCAGTAATCTCTGCCATATTAAATGGACAATGTATGACTGAAACCAAACTACAACCATGTTGTTTAAAAAAAAAGAAATAAAAAATTGAATTCAATTAAAATAAATGGACAATGTAGTTGGTGAAAATAATAAATCTATAAATATAATTGATGGTATATGAATGCTATAGAGAAAAACAAAGGACAGATGTAGGGGGCTGGAGTGATAGCAAAGCATATAGAGCATTTGCCTTGCATGCAGTCAACCGGGGTTTGATCCTCTATATCCCATAAGGTCCCCTGAGCACCACCAGGAATGACCAATGAGCACAGAACCAGGAGTAACCCCTGAGTACTGCCAGGCATGGGACCCCCAAAAAACATAAAAGGGACAGAGGGGAAGGAGAGGGTATTTTAAACAGGGCGGTCTGTGGAAGCTTCAATGTATGACATCCCAAAGGAGAAAGGGAAGCATGAGTTGGATAAACAGTGCAGAGGGTAGGACATTTGCCTTGCATGCAGCTTGCATGGATTCAATACCTGACCCTATATTGTCCCCTGAGCAAGGTGTGGACCACAAAACAAAGAGCATCAGCCAGATATTTTGTTTTTGATTTTTAGTTTTTGGACCACATCCGGTAAGGCTCAGGGGTTACTCTTGGCTATGAGCTCAGAAATCACTCCTGGCTCGGAAGACCATATGGGATGCTGGGGATTGAACAAAGGTCCATCCTGGGTCAGCCACATGCAAGGCAAACGCCCTTCTACTGTGCTATCGCTCCAGCCCCTCTGGGGAATTCTTAACTGATGTCTTTTAATTTAGAATTATGGTAAAGTTATGATATACATACAAGATAGTGATTAAGGTTTCAGGAGTATAGATATATATTTGAATCCCAATATAACCATGAATTGTGTTTGAGAACAAATAACTTGCATGTCCTAGCCTTTCAGGAGATAAAAAATCAAAATTAAAGATACAGAGGCCGGAGCGGTGGTGCAAGAGGTAGGGCATTTGTCTTGCATACATTAGCTAACCTAAGATGGACTATGGTTCGATTCCCCAGTGCCCCCTATGGTCCCCCAAGCCAGGATCAATTTCTGGAGTAACCCCTAAATGTCATCGGATGTGGCCCAAAAACAAACAAAAAGAAATTAAAGTACAGCTCTATTTCACTTTAAAGAGAATACTATTTAATAGAGTAAAAATGTAGAAATTCAAAAAAAAAAAATAAATAAATAAAAAAAAAAATAAAAAAAAAATAAAAAATGTAGAAATTCCTGACAGAATATGTATGTCCTTTCAAAGGAATATTAACTGAATATTAAGATGGTAGCTGAGGGCCAGAGAGATAGCAAGGAGGTAAGGCATTTGCCTTGCGTGCAGAAGGACGGTGGTTCGAATCCTAGCATCCCATATGGTCCCCTGAGCCTGCCAGTGGTGATTTCTGAGCAGAGAGCCAGGAGTGACTCCTGAGCACTGCCGGGTAGCTGAAACAAGAACATATCTTGTTCTTGTAGCCCCTAACTATTGCTGATATGGCAAACAAACAAACAAAACAAAACAAACACTCTAAGAACTACTTAGTTCTTACAACTACTTAGTTGTAGTATAGTGAAATGAAGTTTTAACTCTTCCTGTTTTTCCTACCCAAATGTTTGAATCAAAAACCTAGGTATTGCCCAGTATTTCCCTTTTTCTCCTCTATTTCTCAGTATATTCTTCTGCATATGTAAAACCAGAATATGATCACTTCTCGTCACTTCTACTTTTGATAAAGGCATCATCATCTCTTAAATCTATAAGATGAGTATAGGAGCAGATAGCAAAAATGTACAAACTACCTGGAAGTGAATAGTCAAATTTAGGTACAGCTTGCTGGAAAACAAGTAACAAAATTAGTAGCTTCCTACCATCATACAATATAGACAATGAGACCAAACACTATCGAAAATACTAATGTGATAGTTATAGACTATAAAAGGTAAATACAATAGATACCATTTTTTTTGTGTGTGGTTTTGGGTCACACCCGGCAGTGCTCAGGGGTTACTCCTGCCTCCATGCTCAGAAATTGCCCCTGGCAGGCACGGGGGACCATATGGGGCACCGGGATTCGAACCGATGACCTTTTGCATGAAAGGCAAACGCCTTACCTCCATGCTATCTCCCGGGCCCCGATACCATTTTTAATATACAAAATACTAGGAGGATATTAAAGATAAAAAGTTAAAGACTGCTTACTAAAAGGTAGAAATGTGTGTATATTACATTAAACACATATGAAGAAAAACATGTTAATATTTAATGCTAATATTTCCACATAAGAAAAACAAATTTTTTAAATTTTCTACCTATATACCTATTGCTTTTCTTTTCTTTTCTTTTTTGTTTTTTTTTGGGGGGGGGTCATACCTGGCAGTGCTCAGGCGTTACTTTTGGCTCTACGCTCAGAAATCGCCACTGGCAGGCGCGAGGGATCATATAGGATGCCGGGATTGGAACCACCATCTTCTGCATGCAAGGCAAATGTCTTACCTCCATGCTATCTCTCCAGCCCACCTATTGCTTTTCTAATTTAGGAAAAAATATTACTACATATTGAAAATCTGAGATTCATAAAGAATATTCTTAAATATCGTGTATCTATTCATAATTATTCAAGGTTTCTATCCTCACATCAGGTTCTTTTTTTTTTTTTTTTTTTTTTTTTTTTTTTTTTGTCGGTTTTTTGGGTCACACCCAGCAGTGCTCAGGGGTTACTCCTGGCTCCATGTTCAGAAATTGCTCCTGGCAGGCACGGGGGACCATATGGGGCACCAGGATTCGAACTGATGACCTTTTGCATGAAAGGCAAACGCCTTACCTTCATGCTATCTCCCGGGCCCCACCATCAGGTTCTTAACATAAAAACATTCAATGATTGAATCACAAAATGCTAACTGGAAAAAAATGAATGTCCTTGGTAAGTCACCTGAGACCAGCCTTATGTGAGGTTCTGGGCTGTATTCATTGTACCACCCTGTAAAAGGCGTTTCTATTATATAACTACTATTTTAGGAAGTGACACAGGAGATATCTGTATAAAACTGATCATTCAGAAAAGATACTGTAAATCCCAAGTATATTTTCTTTTCCATTTTCCTATTTGAAAGATGTATTATATCCCTTTTCTTTTTTCCTCCTAGAAAGAGAGCTTACAGCTTAACCGCAAAGGGCTTTTATGATAGAGCAATGTTATATTCCCCATTCCCCTCATACCCACTTTCTTTCCATTTATACATCCACATTCTTCTACCTGGTTTACAGTTTAAATATTGTGAAGTTTTGCTGTTATTTATGAAATAAATGAGGGAAAAGAATTTATTTTATATTAACTTTAAGCACCACAGCATACATACCAATACTTTCACAACATGATACTTTCTGGGAATGTATTAAATCTTTTCATTTTATGACCAGTAGAGATGGTCATATGAGATATAATGGTCACAGCCTTTTAGAACTATAGTCATTCCATCACTAAGTTTATCATTGATTGAAATGCTGTGAAGTAGAATAATATTGCATATTTTTTATTTAAAACTATTTGAGGTTTTGGCACTTTCTTTTGTACTAGTACCTGGAATCAAACTTCTACTAGAGAAAGGCCCTAATGCTGCCTGACACCAACTTGTTTCAAGGTGGGGTCATATGACACCCTGGCAACTTGGAAGCAGCAACAATTTGCTTTCAGGGTGGGTTTTCCTGCCTTGCCACCTAAAAGTGAGATGAAACAAAAAGGCACTTCATGACACCCTGACTTTGACAGAGGATCTGTGCAAAAACCAAGATCTCTAATTACTGAAACATGACTGCAATAATCATGAGTGAGGAAAACTTTTCCTGGGCCCACGAAGAAAGTCTTGGGGGTTAGATAACTTAGTATGCCTGGAGCCTGTATTTGGTCTTATGGAAGGATGCTTCAAGGGTAGGGACACCTTGTTTATGGGCAAAGGTTTTTTTTCTTTCTATTTTCCCTAATTTCTGCTGCACCTATGCAAAAAAAAACTGCCACCTCTTTTTTATCTTTTATATAAGGGCTCCTGCCTTTTTCACAGAACCTTGGGACATGAATTACTTTGTTTTACCTCATATTTATGTATTTTTCTATAAAATTAAGGAGAAGGAAAGGGTGGGGGCCAAAGGCCAAAAGGTCTCAGGTGCATTGGTGGAGATGAAAAAAAAGGACAAAACTAAATATTCCAAGCCAAAGTCAACAACAGAGGGACAGTCAAGAGACCCAAACTATAATAATTTAAACTTAAAATGGGCCTATTATACTGGCAGGCCACTGGGCAGAGAGTGGTGGTATAGGATGCACTCAAGGAGCATTGGTGGAGGGAGGTCGACGGGAGGTCGACACGTGGTGGAATTGTCCTGAATTCATTCTATGTCTGAAATCTAATTATGAAGAACTTGGTAAATCACGTGGTTTTAATAAAACAAAATTTAAAAAAATTAATTTAATTTAATTTTTAAAATTTAGGTTTTGAAAAAAACAAAGAGCTGGAGAAATAGAACAGGAATTAAAGTCTTACATGTGTCCAACCTTGATTTCAATCCACAAAACTGCATATGACGCCCTAAGCATAGCACCAACCTGAGCACCACCAGGTATGTTCCAAATATCAAACAAAAAAGAAGAGAAAAATACTCAAAACTAGAGTTTATGCTTTTCGCATGTGTTTCTTTAATACTGTATACCAGGGGCTTTAAGAACCCTAGAAGAAACATAACACTTGATTGCTTGCTTGCTTTTTAGTAGTGATTTAAAATACTTGTGTGATGTTACATATAGTTTGGAATTTTAAAAGTTGAACTTTCACATTTTCATTCTCACTTACAACTTTCAAGGTATATTCAAGACTCACCAGCTCTCTTTGCAGCCCAACTACACTACCTCCAACATGTGTTTACTTTGGCCCTATGTGGCCAATTTTGTTCAATTTTGAAATATAGAAAGCTATATATTGAAATATAGAAAGCTATATATATAAAAAAAATTCATAGTTACATTCAATGTTACTAGCAAGAATTACCAACAAGATTATCAATAAACAAGAAAAAAAATAGAACATCTAAAGTCCAGATAGGCCAGAAACCTGGTTATCTACAGAGAAGAACTATTATTCAGTGTATTCTAGAGTTCTTCAGGTAATAAGTTTTAAACTATATAAATGCTAAAATACTAACTATCTCTAATGTAATCTATACTTTTCACTTAAGGAATCTCCAACTCCTATGAACATACATGTCAAACTTTTTGAAATATTATGTCTTTTATCACTAAAGAGATATACCTTTTTCTATTAATATCCTTTTAATTAATCTTTTTTTTTTTTAGAGGAGATGCATACTTAGCAGTGTTCAGGCTTTACTCCTGGCTCTATACTCAGGGATCACTCCTGACAGGCTTGAAGGACCATAGTGGTTCCCAGGATCAAACCTGGGTCAGATGTATGCAAGGCAGGTAGCTTACCCTTTATCACTCATTCAATATTATAGGGGTCTTTTGTTTTAATTGTGACTTATAACAATATTAATACATCTCTAAGTCACCTACATAAGAATAATTAATCTACTAAATAAATTTAAATGTATACATGTGGAAACAAGTAAAAGTATCAAAATACTTTTTTTTTGAGGGGGGACATCTGGTGGTGCTCAGGGATTACTCTAAGTACATAGACTAGACTTAAGTTTATAAGCAGTTAATTTAAGCATTTAAGCCAGGAAAATTCTTATCCAGTACAGTAGTTATTTCTATGGTATAACATTTGGCAAATACGTTAAGCAATAATTAATAACACAATTCCATGGAGAGAAATTTCTCCTAATAACTGAAGTAAATACACAGGATAGGAGAGAATTTAGAAGCTAAGAGACATGTGGCTGGGGCATGTAGCTGACCACAATTTGATTCCCCACACCACAAGGCTTCCCAGGCATTACTGCTATAGCCTTGTATGCCCCCTAAACACCACCCAGCAGGACTGAGTGGCACAGTATCCCCAAGCACCACAATGCTGGTAGGCCAAATTAATGGCCCAGAATCACAGGGAGAGATCCCAGGGCTCCTCCTAAGTATGCTTAAGAACCTCTCCACAAAAATAAAATGAACTGGGGCCGGAGAGATAGCATAGAGGTAAGGCGTTTGCCTTGCATGCAGAAGGTTGGTGGTTCAAATCCCGACATCCCATATGGTCCCCCAAACATGCCAGGAGCGATTTCTGAGCATAGAGCCAGGAGTAACCCCTGAGCGCTGCCGGGTGTGACCCCCCCCAAAATAAATAAATAAATAAATAAATAAATAAAATAAAATGCACTGAAATAAGCACATAAATACCTTTTAGAAACTTTTGTTTTTTAAAGGAAAACATATGACTCTATGTTGTTTGTGGATTTGTGAGCATCTATAGCGTTTCCTAAAAGGAAAGTTTGAAAATTTAGTACGCCAATTTACCTACAGCTGAACATCCTTCCTTGAACCAAAAGAAGTTAAACAGCACTAACACAATGAATAAATAAAGCCTGATTACAAAATACAATGCAAAAGAATTCACCTTCAACACTGTTTTAAAAACCTGTTATTAAACACTAAGTGCTAATTTCCCTATAAGAAAAGGACTATAAATGGATTTGCTAAATTCTTCTCTCTAGTCTATACATAGGAATTCTGCCATAATTACACATTTATTTTTCCAAGTAACTACGAGTTTCAAAAATATACAGAGTTTAAATTTACACACACCAACAAGCAGTGTATATTGAAACACTTGATGCTGCCTTCTAGAGTTGGATGCTTTTAAAGATGGACATTGCCTACTAAACCAACAGCAAAACAGACTAGAAAAAAATGGACTGAAAAAGTAATTTATCAGAAGATTCTTTAAGTGAACATTTAGTGACCATCAGTATTTAAAATGACAATTATAACGGTTAGCTTACATGAGACAGTAAGCAAATAACACTCTCAAAAGAGACAGTCGCCTTCACTAGGTCCAGCCTCAGGAATTCAACCTTACTTGTGACCATACTATGTGCTAGGCCTTATATGGAACCCTATGATGTGTCTGAGCATGAGATATTTTTTAGCCCCTGGAAGAAGCTAATGGGCTTGAGAAAAGCCTTTATGTATAAACCTGGACTCTATAGTTAGTAAGCCAGCAAATGATCAATAATGAGGAGGTTTCATAGAGTACTTATAACATTACCCAAGAACTACTCGACCTTGTCTAATGTTTCCCATTTTCACAGAAGACGGTTTTGAGAACATCTGTTGTAACAAAAGACTAAAGAGAGTGGAAACAACAAAACAGGATGCACGTGGTTTTATGTAAAGGCGGCTTTCCCTCTAGTCTAAACGCAGGTGTGTGCACACACACAAAGACACACATACACTTGTTACACGGACACAACATCACACAGACACTTGCGACACGGACGCAACATTCCAGGGGAACGTTTGCAATCTAGGAATGCAAGTGTTGTCAAGGGGATCGTCCCAGGGTGACCCACATCCGAAAGGTCGTCTCCCCGCATGCATCAGCATCCACCCCTTAGGCTTAGAGCAAGGAGCAAGGGATGTGTCCTTCCTTCCTTCCTTCCTTCCCTCGGGCCGAGGGAGAGAGAGTGAGAGAGTGAGTGACGTGGCAGGGGCGGCAGCGAGCAAGCAAGAAGTGACCTGGCCACGCCGGGGTTGCACTGGAGCGTCTTCAGCTCCACGTTGGACACTCAAGCTCACGCCCATGGGGTGGGGTGGGGTGGGGGGGACGACGACCATCCCGGGCACCCCAAACTCTGTAGGCCGGGTTGTGTAGGGAAAGAGTGGCTGGAGCTGCGGGGTGCAACGCGGACTCGGGCTCACCCCGCTGGACATCATCCTCCATCTCCCCGCATCCTCCTCTTCCACTTGGAGCCGAGATTGGGCGCGGGGTGGGGGACACAGGTTCGAGAGCCTGAACCCCTGCAGGGAGGAGGTTTCCCCAGCAGCTCAGGGTGCGCCGCAGGGCACATAGCACCACCCCCGCCGTGCAGCAGCATCCCAGGTGTCCCACGATGCTGTTGTGGCCGCAGTGGAGGGCCTGACACCCAAAGGTGCTGGGGGAGCCGGACACACACACACACACACACACACACACAGAGCAGCCTGCCAGGCCCCTGGGCAGCCCGGCCAAACTAACGGAAGGAAGCCCAGCACAGTGCGATGCCTTGCATCCAGGAGGACCCGAGCTCAGCTTGGCCCCGGCGGCCCTGCCTTCCACCCCGACTCGCTCACTCACCGCCGGGTCCAGGCCGAGGCGCGGCGCGGGTTCGAACGGATCGCGCAGAGCAGAGAGGCCGCAGCGGGGCGAAGCGCCTTCTCCGGACAAGCTTCCTCAGCGTCTGTATGTGTGTGTGTGTGTGTGTGTGTATGGAGGCACAAGACTCCTCTCCCCGACTGCACCCTCCAGCACGGCCTCTGGCTGCAGCTGCGGACGTGGCGCCCGGCGCGACCCGCCCACTCCCTCTTCGCCGCCGCCGCCGCCGCCTTCGCCGCCTCCCAGGCTCCGCGGCGCATGCGCACTTCACACCCCTCCCACGCCTCCTTCCCCCCCCCCGCTCGACACGCCCCCACCCTCCCAGCAGCCCCCCGGCCCGCCGGAGGCAGTGCGCACGCGCAACTCTCGCCCCCGCCGGCCTAACCTCCTTCCCCTCCTCCTCCCTACTTAGCCCTTGACTAGGCTCTTCCTGAGTATCGGAAGGGAAATCCCCCCCGCTGCCCTAGATGCGCGCGCGTCTGCTTTAGCGGTAGCCCCGCCCCTTTCCCTCACCCAGCCAATCAGAGCGGGTTGGGAGGGGCGAGGAGCGCGTGGAAGGAGCGGCTCGAGTTTAAGCTTCCACAGCGCGCGCTTTTGAGAGACTCATCCTTCGGCATCCGCGAGTAACGGTCGCTCACAAGGCAGAAGCTTGGCTCAGAGGGAAGTGGGGAGAATCGCCAGTGCTTTCCCTCTCCTTCTTTTTTGCCCACGATGTCTCACTCAATCTTCTTGCCCCTCAGGAGAGGGACGAGTGGCTCTTCCTTTCGGGGTCTCTGCTGGACTCCTGTCTGCTGGCCTAGTTAATTCACAGAGCTGAGGAGAGCGACGTTGCGCCTGGAGAGTTTCTATTTCCAATCGCCCCAGCTTTTTGGACAGATGTCTGGAAAGCCAGAATCGCTCTGGCTCGCTGTCTCCCAGCC
>PVKC010003841.1:27913-38134 GCA_004027635.1 Crocidura indochinensis
TTTTTTTATCATTGCTACTGCTATTTTGGATATTCTGGATATTTTCTATTTCCAATCGCCCCAGCTTTTTGGACAGATGTCTGGAAAGCCAGAATCGCCATTACTCCAAGGCCATTACTCCAAGTTCTGCAGTCGTGGACAGTCATGGGCCTCCTGCCTGCAAAGCACACACTTCACCCCTGGAGCTCTACTGCAGTCCCAGAGGGCCCTAGAAGGAACTCATTTTACTGTTCCCTCAGCCTAATTATCAAGATTATCAAGACAGAGCTAGAGACCATTGTGTTGGGTCATTAGTAGATTCAATGGATTGTTAGGTTTATTCAGCAAGAGGAGAGATCTACTTTTCTTTTTATTGGTGTGTGTGGGGGGGGGGTATTTGGGGGAGGCCACATCCAGTGGCACGTGGGTTACTCCTGGCAGGCTTGGGTGACTGTAGGCAGAGTTAGAAGTGCACGAATAGAGTTCCTTTCCTTGAATGTACTCAATACAGGAAGTTTGATCACAGTCGTCATGTTCGACCTAGGCCAGCTTCCTAGACTCACTCTTTTCTCAAACAAGGTGTAAACCAAGCTATGAAAGAGCATGGGTACACCAACCCACACAGCAGAAAGCTGACAATCTGGGAGGACAGGGCGTTCCAAGCCCCCACACTGCTGAAGCCTTGCCTCCTTCCATCACCCAGAGTCATCATTTTCCTGATGGCCTTGTCATCAACTAGTCATCAACTCCTCTGATTCCTTTCTAGAACAATCTGACCAAAGTTCAGGTACATCCGTCTTTGGGCTGATATCACCAGGACTTTCTGGAGCAATTGCAGGCCCCACCCCGCCCATCTTTCCTCATCTCTGAGATCTGGCAGGTCGTTTGCCTTGCATGCAGCCGACCCAGGACAGACCCAGGTTTGATCCTTCGCATCCCATATGATCCCCCAAGCCTGCCTGGAATGATTTCTGAGTGCAGAGCCAAGAATAACCCCTGAGCACTACTGGATGTGACCCCGAAAAAAATATACAAACAAAACAAAAAAACCTTTCTTCTCTTATTTTTTCTTATTGTTTTGTATTTTTTCAATGACTTTGTTTTCACTTATCTATGCACAAATGTATCTTGGTTAACAAAGTCAACTATGTGATTCATTTGTTTTAAAGTAAAAATAAGAGAAAGAGAACATAGGCTTAATCAGAGTTGTAGAAACAAAGAGCAATAAAGTTATACATTCAAGAGAAAACATGGGATTAGGCACAAACTTCAGTTATTTGCTTAAAAACCAATTTTTGTTGTTTCTTGAGAATTTTACAGGATTCTAGATAGACTATTGTTCTGGACTGATGATAATAAATTAATATTTATGATATGTTCATTAAATTGTAGTTTATCTTAAATATAATAGTAACAATATGCTACCAATAAAACTAATTTTTAATTTATTATAAAATAACTCAAATTTTTCTTTTTTGGGGCCACACCCTAAGGTGATGATCAGGGGTTATTCCTGGCTATGCGTTCAGAAATCGCTCCTGGCTCAGGATATCATATGGGACGCCAAGGCCTGTCCTAGATTGGCCGAGTGCAAGGCAAAACGAGCAAAGGTCCATCATAGATTTGGCCACGTGCAAGGCAAAAGCCCCACTGCTGTGCAGTAGCTCTGGTCCCTAAAATAACTCACTTTTTTAGATTGGAAATCCAAGATCCTCTACGTAAGATCTAACACTAGTCTTGCCTATGCAAGTGAATTATACCACTCAGTGCCATCAACCCATGCCTAAACCCAAAATAAAAATAACCTTCTGTTGATAGCTTTTATAGAGGGGTGATATCTTGATTTGGATTAAACCAATTCAAGGGGTGGAGATATCGCACAGTGGCTAAGGGCGCAGGTCACTGCTGCATGTGTGACACCCTGGCTCCATCATAAAAGTAGCAACAAAGGAAAAATAAAACTGATTGCTTTAGTGCAGCAGATTTTAAAATTGAGGTTACGTTGGTGCAAGTTATTTTGTCACAATCAGACCCCATTTTGGGGGGACACACCTGGCAATGCTCAGGGTTACTCCTAAATCTACACTCAGAAATTACTTGTAAATCAAAACAATGAGTACCATCTCATGCCACAAATATTGGCACACATCACAAAGAACAAGAACAAACAATGCTGGTGGAGATGTGGGGAGAAAGAACTCTCACTTGCTGGTGGGAATGCCATCTACTCCCGCCATTATGGAAAACAATATAGAGATTCCTCAAAAAACTGGACATCGAGCTCCCATGCATCCAGCTATACCACTCCTAGGGATATACCCTAGGAACACAAAAACAAATACAAAAACATGCCTTCCTCACACCTATATTCATTTCAGCACTATTTGCAATAGCCAAAATCTGTAAACAACCCAATTGACCAGCAACAGATGGATGGCTAAAGAAACTGTGATATATATACACAATGGAATATTATGTAGCCATCAGAAGAGATGAAGTCATGAAATTTTCCTAAACATGGATGGACATGGAAACTATTATGCTGACTGAAATAAGTCAGCAGGAGAGAAATGGACTAGCAAAGTCTCACCCATCTATGGGATTTAAGAAAAATAAAACACATTGTTGTAATACCCAGAGACAATAGAGATGAGGGCTAGAAGGACCAGCTCAAGATATGAAGCTCACCACATTGAGTGGTGAGTGCAGTTAGAAATGACTACACAAACAACTATCATGACAATGTTAATGAGAGAAGTAGAATGCCTGTCTAGAATACAGGCAGGAGTTGGGGGAAGAGAAAGACTAGGAGGTTATTGGTGGTGGGAATGTTGCACCGGTGAAGGGGGCTATTCTTTTTATGATTGAAACCCAACTACAAATATGTTTGTAATCATGGTGCTTAAAGATATTTAAAAAATTTCTCCCAGTGAACTTGGGACTATATGGGATACTGAGGATCAAGCTCAGGTCAGTCACATGCAAGGCAGATGCCCTAACTCAGTGATGGCTAACCTTTTTGAGCCCAAGTGCCCAGGTTCGAGTGCACACAACCAAGGAATTTTCTCAAAGTGCCAGCACGTCAATTAAACCTTAATGACAATATTTTAGTATCTAAAAACTATAAGTTTTTATAAATTTATTAATTTTAATTATTAATAAATTAATTATTGGGGCCTGGGAGATAACATGGAGGTAAGGCGTTTGCCTTTCATGCAAAAGGCCATCGGTTCGAATCCCGGTGCCCCATATGGTCCCCCGTGCCTGCCAGGAGCAATTTCTGAGCATGGAGCCAGGAGGAACCCCTGAGCACTGCCGGGTGTGACCCAAAAACCACAAAAAAAATTTAATTATTAATTTATTAATTAATTTATTAATTGCAGACCTTTCCGCCTGCCAGCTGCAAGGCCTTTATGTGCCAAAGCTAGCACGTGTGCCATAGGTTTGCCATCACTGCCTTAACTGCTGTACTCCGGCCCCACACCTTATTCGTTTTATAAATGGAATACTTAGGCTCAAATATTTTTGAAGGGTGAATATGGGGAAAACATACCTGGTGGTACCAGGACATACTTCTGGCTCTGTTCTTTGGGGTCATTCCTGTCATTTGACAGGGGAACCATTTATGATACTAGGAATTCTAATGGAGTCAAATATTTACAAACCCTTATCTTCTGTGGTAAGTTCAAGCATTCCTTTTAATTGGTGGATAAACAAATGATGATACACAGGATCAGAGAGATTGCACAGTAAGTAAGGTGTTTGACTTGCATGTGGCCAAACCAGGATCAATCCCCAGTATCCATATGGTCTCCTGAAACTGCCTGGAGTGATTTCTGAGTACAGAACCAGTAGTTCTAAATATCAGAAATACTATCACTCTGACATTTCAGATAAAGGAAAATACTCAAAAATCTCCTGATTTTTAAACATTATTTAAACCTTTTGGTTGTTTTTGTTTGTTTGTTTGGTTTTTGGTTTTTGGGTCACACCGGCAGTGCTCAGTGGTTACTCCTGGCTCCATGCTCAGAAATTGCTCCTGGCAGGCACGGGGGACCATATGGGGCACCGGGATTCAAACCGATGACCTTTTGCATGAAAGGCAAACGCCTTACCTCCATGCTATCTCCCGGGCCCCTTATTTAAACCTTTTGAAACAGACAAAACTGGACCAAGAGAGACAGACAGTACAGGAGGGTAAAGCACTTCCCTCATATAATAATCTTCCCTAAGAAAGATTACCATTACAGTACCCAAAGTTCCAATTCTACACCTTTCTCCCAAGTTACCTGATTGAGTATGAAAATTTAAATAGTCAATCTGTCCAGCATCAGTAACTATATTGTCTTTGTTTTTCTAAAGCTTCTTGGCTTGGGCACTGTTTAAGTTAAGTTACTTTTTTTTTTAACTTTATTGACTGATTTGTTTTTGGGTCACAACCTGCAGCACTCAAGGGTTAGTTACTCTTGTCTCTGCATTCAGAAATCGCCCTGGCAGATTGGGGGGCTTACATGGGATGTCTGGAATTAAACCAGACCCCTTCTGTGTCAGCTGGATGCAAGGCAAATGCCCTACTGCTGTGCTATTTCTCTGTAAATCTTTGGGGTGAAGTATTTTATATGTCTCACCTGTCTCTGGGCACCTCATGTTACAATTACAGGTCTCTTTATAGTCATCTATAATTAGTACACTCCCATCAAAGATGCCATATTGCCAGAATTTTCTGGTATCTCTTCCTCTTTCTGAATCACAGTGACTTGTTCGAAAGAAATTACATATAATTTAAACTCCATTTTCAGTACTGAGTTCAAGATAATCTTTGGCATTTTCCATTTGTTTTTACTTTATAGTTCTCCCCCATGTCTCTTAAACTTGCCTAGGTCAGAGCCTATAATTGTTGAGAGATTCTCTTCTCCCTGTAGCAAGTTGCAACATTTGGGTTCCTTTTCTTCCTTCAGTCACAGAAAGTTTGTATGTCTTACCTCTTCCATGACTTAGAATTTTCTCAGTTCCAATGTAGTGTGCACTTTAAGCATTACATCCTTTCTCGCCATGTTCAGAAGAGACAGTACAGGTTGAAGTGTGGGCACTGAAGATTCACTCTTCCCAGCTATCCCCAAAAGGACCCTGGTTATAGAAAGAACACAACTGATTTTTATTAAAGCTAGTGATTGAGGGGCCAGAATGATAACACGATAGGCAGGACACTTGTCTTGCATGTGTCTGACCTCCTTTTGATTCCTGACATTCCATATCAGGGGTGGCGAACAAGTTCGAAACAAAGAGCCAAAATTTTAAACTGTGAGAGTCAGAGAGCCACACCATGCAGTGACCTGCCAAAACAGACAAACACTCACACAAAAGCATATCATTTTAACAATAATCTATTAAACACATATTGCATTTTGCCATTTTGAGTTAGGGTAAAAATCCTGCAGTGATGGTGAGGGTATGCTGCGTCTTCCACACAACGAACTAAAGACAAAATGTGACACAACATGTGAAACATGGGTCCCCCAACCCCACTGGCCCGTGCAGTTGTTTCCAAGGGATGGGAGACTGGATGACACAGCCTGGGGGCAGGACTACGCGCTCAGAGATCTCTCCTCAGAAGTCCCTCCTCAGAAACAGCAGAACAAAATCCAAACTTGGCAAAGAGTCACAGTATACAAAAGAATGATAAGAGGCAAAGAGCCGCATTCATTTTGGCCGCGTGTTCACCACCCCTGTCCCATATGGTCCCCCAGGTACCTCCAAGAGTAATTCTTGATTGCAGAGCCAGGAGCATCCCCTAAATATCGCTGGGTGTGAACCAAAAAAGAAAAAATAAATAAAACCAGTGATTGGGTGAAATAATATGATACTTTAATAGACTGCTACTATTAGTAATCTCAACTAAGAGTATATTTATTTTTTTGTTTTTAATATGGGACCATACCTGCGGTGTTAAGGCCTTACTTCTGGCTCTACACTCAAGACTCCTTGCAGGCTCAGGGATCAAACCTGGGTTGGTAGTTTCCAAGGTAAGTGCTCTCTCAACCCACTGTACTATCTCACTGGCCCCTGCCAGTAGAAAATTGACTTGGATAAAATGATAGTTTTGTTGTAGGAAATAGAAGCCCACTTGAGGTTGGTATTTTTTTTTAAAAAGTAGAGTGCCAGAGATAGTACAGCAAGTAGGGAATTTGCCTTGCATTTAGTCAACCTAGATTTGAGCCCTGGGACTCCATAATGTTCCCAAGCTCAAAAAAGAGTGATCTCTGAGCAGAGAGCCAAGAGTAATCACTGAGTACTACTGGTCTGACTCCAAAACCAAGAAAAAGAGCAAAGAAACCCAAGGGGGAGCCACCTAACCTCAAACAGAGCAGTGGGGCCCAGAGCCCAACTACAATATTGGATATCTTGGGTAAGTCTAGTTTCCCACAAGGGTCTATAATTGTGATCTTAGCTGGCTTCTCTCTGATCAAGGATGCTTCCCTTTACTTTCCTCACTTTCACTCAAGCCTCTTTTGTACAGTTTCTCATTCCTACTCTCATCTTTGTACAGATGAGTTTCAGACCAGTTTTTCTTCTAAGTCATTGGGCTCATATCTTTTTACTTTGGGGAATAACCTAATTTCTGCTATTTGCTTTCTCTGATTTAGCTTCTAGCATGGTAGAACACTATCCTACAGTCCAATTGTACTACAAGCCCTGCTCTTCCTGTGGGCTGTTTGACTTAGTCTGACTCTTTTATTTTTAACATTTGGTCTGGAGAAAGGACACTGCAGTGCTTAGAACTGGGGCTCTACATTTAGGAATCACTCTTTGCAGACTCAGGGTACCATATGGGGTTCCAAAGCCTTGCTGTACTACTATTCCAACCCATAGAATGATTTTTTTCACTCCGACCCCTGTAAACAATGTTTTAAAGCACTTTGGATTTGAAGAAATATCCTGAAGATATCCAACCTTAAATCAAGGGTTCTGTAAGCTACATGGATAAGACTTTTCCTAACATGAAACAATGATAGCGAACAGTAAGCAAACGCAAATGAGTACTTGGCCTGTTTTAGCCTTGCTTTGGAAATCTGCCTTCTAAACTCATGTGGCATTTGAGGAAAGAAGTCACCAATTCTTTGCCTAAGTGTGAAGGAGCTAATATTAATATCTCCCTAGATCTGAACTGCCATGCTAAAATTCATTATCAGTACTACTTGACCTACTTCCTGTTCCTTGCTTTGAGAGCACATCTCTAACAGAGGATCTAGTCATTTATTTGCCAAAAGATTAATTAGTTTTTCAGAGCCTCTGTGCTAGTTAATAGTCCCAAAATAGATACATGGTCCCACTGTCCATTGCTTCTGAGGAGGATGAATTATAGGAGTGAAAATCTGAGCAAATATATCAGTCGGTGCCTTTATGCTAATGAGATATGACCTCCAGCCCTTAACATGGGTCATTTACTCTTAAGTGTGTTGCTTTTATTATGCCCCTCCTACTTTACTCATAATTCCTGGGGCCTTGTGATGATTAGACCTAAGTTACAAGGCTCTGTGACTAAGCTAGCTGGTGAGTCAAAGTCCAGTTGCAAAAACTACAATGGGTTCATTTACTTGTATGGCATTTTCCCCACAATCTCTAAAATGTTAACTAATACAAAACTTTATCACATCAGATTGTGGTAATGGACAAGTAGCTAGTTTTATTTATTTGTATTGTTCTATAGGAATACATCAATTTAGCAGAATGGGCAGCTAACAGCAAGAGCTTACTAAACCATCTGTCATTGTGTTAATGATTTCATTGGAGGTACTATAATTTTCACAAATGTGCTTGCTATTTTTCTTTTTGCTTTTTATTTATTAACTTTCTTTCTTTTTATTTTTCTATGTTTTTCGACAACTTTGCTTTCACTATCTGGGAACAAATGTATTATGATCAGCTATGTCGAATATGTAATGCAATTTCTTTAAACAAATTTTAAAAATTATTTAAAAAGAGATAACTCCCAACATTCACTTTGAGGATTTTTTTGACCATATTGGCTTACATATCTTTCACAGTAGTATTTTAGGTACATATTAACATTGAATCAGGGGAATTCCCATGATCAAATTTGTCCTCCCTCCACCCCCATTCCCTTCCTATAACCCATATCTCCCCTCACCTCTGCCCTGCTAGAGTAAGTGGTCCCTTCTATGTCTAGCTTACTACTAGTGATCATATATCTGTTTGGTTCTGGTACCTTCCCTTGTTTGCCCCTCCATCTGAGAGGCAGAGCTAGATAGTTCAAGTTATGTGATTTTGTTTGAAGGAAAGAAAAGCAATAGAATGGGGTAAAAAATCAAATAAGCTGAAAATGGATGGCGTCCTTCTAGAGGCTTTCAACCTCAGTTTGCGAGAGGACAGGAAAAAGGTAATTGAAACACCACAACAATACAGAAAGAAATATCAAATAAAATATCCAGTGAGCACTATAGCAATAAAAAAACAAGCACCACACAATAGTGTCGGTCCTGAAATAAAACCATGCAAGAGTGCAAGAAGATAGAGAAAGATAAAATAAAATAAAATTGGAGACATCAACTTCAGTATCTAGACCAAAACAAAAAGTCAAAAATAAATAAATACAACATAGCACTGGAAGTACTCGCTATAGCGATTAGGTAAGAAAAAGATATCAAGGGAATCCAGATAGGCAAGGAAGAAGTCAAGCTCTCACTTTTTGCAGATGACATGATACTCTACTTAGAAAACCCTAAAGACTCTACCAAAAAGCTTCTAGAAACAATAGACTCATATTGCAAGGTGCCAGGCCACAAAATTAATACACAAAAATCAATGACCTTTCTATGCACCAATAGTAATAAGGAAGAAATGGACGTTAAGAAAACACCCCCATTCACAATAGTGTCACACAAACTCAACCTGACTAAAACGTGAAGGACCTGTATAAAGAAAACTATAAAAATCTGTTCCAGGAAATAAGAGAGGATATGCGGAAATGGAAACACATACCCTGCTCATGGATTGGCAGGATTAACATCATCAAAATGGCAATACTACCCAAGGCTTTATACAGATTTAATGCGATCCCTCTAAAATTCCCATGACATTCTTCAAAGAAGTGGACCAAGCACTTCTGAAATTCATTTGGAACAATAAACACCCTAGAATAGCTAATTAATAGGAATTACTTTATAGTAATAGGAATTAGAATAGCTAAGTAATAGGAATTACTTTCCCCAACCTTAAACTTTACTACAAAGCAATAGTTATCAAAACAGCATGGTATTGGAATAATGACAGGCCCTCAGATCAGTGGAATCAGCTTGAATACTCAGAAAGTGTTCCCCAGACATACAGTCACCTAATTTTTGATAAAGGAACAAGGAATCCTAAATGGAGCAAAGAAAGCCTCTTCAACAAGTGGTGTTGGCACAACTGGCTAGCCACTTGCAAAAAATTGAACTTAGACCCCCAGTTAACATCATGTACAAAGGTAAAATCCAAATGGATAAAAGACCTTGATACCATAAGATATATAGAACAACACGTAGACAAAACACTCCAGGACATTGAGACTACAGGCATATTCAAGGAGGAAAATGCACTGTCCAAGCAGGTGAAAGCAGAGATTAACAGATGGGAATACATTAAGCTGAGAAGCTTCTGCACCTCAAAGGAAATAGTGCCCAGGATACAAGAGTCACCCACTGAGTGGGAGAAACTATTCACCCAATACCCATCAGATAAGGGGTTAATCTCCAAAATATACAAGGCGCTGACAGAACTTTACAAGAAAAAAACATCTAATCCCATCAAAAAATGGGGAGAAGAAATGGACAGAAACTTTGACAAAGAAGAAATACAAATGGCCAAAAGACACATGAAAAAAAATGCTCTACATCACTAATCATCAGGGAGATGCAAATCAAAACAACTATGAGGTAGCACCTCACATCACAGAGAATGGCACACATCACAAAGAATGAGAACAAACAGTGTTGGCGGGGATGTAGAGAGAAAGGAACTCTTATCCGCTGCTGGTGGGAATGCCGTGTAGTTCAACCTTTATGGAAAGCGATATGGAGATTCCTCCAGAAATTGGAAATTGAGCTCCCATACAATCCAGCTATACCACTCCTAGGAATATACCCTAGGAACACAAAAATACAATACAAAAACCCCTTCCTTACATCTATATTCATTGCAGCACTATTTACCATAGCAAGATTCTGGAAACAACCAAGATGCCCT